>RXPK01001197.1:0-91916 GCA_004143645.1 Protaetia brevitarsis
AAACACAGCACTAAACAAAAGAGTACGGTGTATAAATTAGCGGGCTCCAGCGATAACATCGCCAACTAAACGGACGAGTCACGCCGTTTTTATTAACGAATTACATGAGACGGCCAGGTAATTTGTCTGTCGCAACGGTAATGGATTTTGTACAGTTGGGGAATGCGTCCCTGGTTCTTCCTTGACGCGGCGCGGCGCTGGATGGAAGACACAGGGCAACGGCGGCCGATTTATGCGTGTATCGGTCGGCGTTCGACGCACAGTCCGTGGTATACCCTTTTGGAAATCTTATCACCGTTCCAATCTTGATAGCGCGATCGGTAAATAAATTGGTGTAATGGATTGACTAATGTTAAGTGAAGGGATATTAATGAAGCGTTTAGGTTTTAATTGAGAGTTGGTGATGTTGAAATTGAAATAATAATGTAAAGTAATTAAAAATGATTGAAGATATAATAACTAATAATAGAGATTTCTATATTACTTTCTAGATACAAACTTCGACGTATGGACGGTTAGAACGCTCTATAATATTGGTAACTAATACTCTGGTAGTATTTTACCTTTACTTCAGTATTTGCTATACTTTTCCTGAATAGAAATATTCATATGAAATCGAACATTTACTTGGAGCAAGCAAAATGTTTCAAATCGTTTACTCTCCCCTTCTTCAAATCTATGGTCTTTTTCAGTCTTTTATAGAACTGCAAGTAAAAATAACAGAAGTTATTGAAGTGATTTCAATTTTATTTCTCTTAAAATCTCAATGAAGCTGGTCACAAAGTAATCATGTGTTTGCATTTTATATCGCAACTTGCTTTAAATTATTAACAGTTCTATATTGTATAATTCACCGGCAACCTTATTGAAAGTTCATGGGGCAAATATAGCCGTTGTAGTTGCATTCTGAAAATGCAGGTTTTTTTTCTCATGTTTAGTCCGGTATAATCTCGTATCGTGACAACACAAGAACTAACGAAAGTTAGGCAGGGGAGGGGAGTGTAGGAGCAGTGCTGAAATAAATACTGATGAAAACTGAACTCTTCGTAATTCTTCCAGTTGTAAGTAGTAACCTTATTTGAGTATCAAATACGTAGTTTTAATAATTAGCTTAGTCCACAACATTTGAAAAGAGCAATCTTATTTCTTCCGCGCGGGATTAAATAGTCATAGTCTCATAGTCTTGCACCCAATTCTTATTTTTGATATGATCTTTTATGCAATTCTTCATTAATTAAAATTATTCCCGCACCTTAGAATCAAACAACCCTAGCTTGTATGATCTCGCTAGGCTAGGTAATTGACTGGATTGTTAAATCCACTGCTGATCGCTACTACTTCAAATTGATTTCTATCTCCACATTAAGGCATTACCCCGTCCCCCTCTCCTTAAGTAATTACCCCCTCCCCTTCCTCCATGAGCTCGCGAAACATGGTTGTAAATTCAAATTTTACATTTAAAAAAATCGTCATTCTTTTTTACTATTTTTATGTAATACCTCTCCAAGATGACATTATAATTTTAAATTTAAAAAACAGCATGCCTTTTTTTAGTTGAAATAAAAATACCATCTCCACTATCCACCTATAAACCCAAGCTGTATACCGCTTGTTCCAAGACGGCCACAAAAAAAAAAAAAACATAAAAATCGGAAGTGAAGCAATAAAGCTGTTAGATGAAGCAACATATTTCGTGTCATCCTAAACTCCAAGTTCACGTAGAATCAAGAACTCCAAAGCATTAAAATAAAATCCAGGTGGAAACAGTACTCATCTTGGTTACAGGAACCCATGAAAAAATATTGGGTTAAGACCCCCATATACTGTTCATACATCACGGTGGTCAGACCCATGATCATTTATGGGTCCCTGGTATGGTAGACAAAAGTGCAGCAAGCTATAACTGGACTTAGCAAAATTCAGAGGCCCTGCAGAGTAACACGAGCATGGAATGTCCCTAGACTTCTCTCCATTTAGTGATAATGGATGCAGCAGGAATGGCGCATCTCAGATTCCAAAAACTAGTAAGTGGCAAATATGCAGAATCGGCACCACAATATTCTTCATTATGTGGAAGGCTACCTTTTCGTAATAAGGTCAGACCACATTATTTCGATATATCTTTTTAACAAAAACTTCGAGATGGAAATCACGGATTGGATAAGCTGGAATCAATCCAACAACAGAGGTAGGTAGAGCGAGGTGAGAAACACAACGATCACCCTTCCTCTAGGACAATCTAAGGTTTTTTAATAGGGGCATATGCAATACAGCACTATGCAACTGAAATCAATCAGAGGGTTTATGGAAATAAGCGGATCTATATTGGGACAGACAACCAGGCAATACCCAGGGCACTAGTAAACCCTAAAATACAATCTACACTGATTTGGGAATGTATTCGAGAATTGAATAGCCTGACAGACCGCAATAAAGTCACTTTGCTGTGGGTTAGCAAAAAAGAGATCATCGGCTCCATATGTATATGCCCAGAATCTGTTCTAGAAGTGCCCTTACCAGCACGAGAGCAGGTAACGAGTTAGGTTAAAGGGAAACACGAAAACATTGTAATAGATTAGATTAGGATTGGGGTGACCTATCGACCTGTTTCACCACGACCTTTTCAGATCTATTGTGATCCCCTTTTTTCCTAGAGGACGCTCTCTAATTTTGTCCTCTTAATTAGGCTTATCATCTTTGAGAGCGGCTTCTTTATGTAGCTACTAGCTGTAGGGTTCTGCTCCCCCATTACTAGAAACCTTGTCCTCGCCAGGCCTTCACATTGGCACAGCACATGAACTGGTGTTGCTTCCTCCTCTTGGCAGTATCTGCAGGTTGCATCATCTGCCAGGCCTATGTTGTACATATGCCTATTCAGTCTACAGTGACCAGTCAGCAGACCTACAATCATTTTGACAGTCTTCCTGTCTTTATTCAGTAGATCTCTCGTGAATTCAGGCCTCTGCTCCCTTAGGGAACTCTTTTGCCTACCTTTGTCCCGGTGATTTTTGCCACCACTCTCTGGACTGATTGTGTATCCATTCATTGACGGATTTTTTAATTTGCGATTTAGTAGTGCCGAAAGAGGGGTCGGCTCCAACGAATGGCCTTGACGAACCTCGCCTGGCCAGCTCGTCCGCCGCCTCATTTCCTCTCACGCCCGAGTGGCTAGGGACCCAGGCTAGGGTTACTTTCATTTGGATGCCCACCTCACTTAGGGCGCTTACACAGTCCCAAATCAGCTTAGAGTCCACGCTTGTGGAGCTAATCGCTTTAAGTGTGGACTGACTGTCAGAGAAGATAGCGACGCTTTTACCTGGTTCGGTACATCTTTCTATCTCTCGGACACAGTGATGGATTGCAGCAACCTCAGCTTGGAACACAGTCGTGTCTTTGCTGAAGCTTACCGACAGAGCCATTTTAGGCTTCTTAGTGTATATTCCCGCTCCAACGCCGTAGTCCGTTTTAGAGCCGTCAGTATGGCAAAACAATGTAATAATATAACCAGTCTAATTCATGGAAAGACCATAAAAAAATAAGACTACTGCAACTCAGAAGAATCATCGTCGCATTGAAAAACAAATGTCCTAATAGGACACTGTAAGTTGAAAGCACCAACACTGGAGATTCCAACTGCAAACTGTGTAATGAGATGATAGAGAACGCTTATCACATTCTATGTAAATAAATGTGAAGCTTTGGACGCAGACAGGCAAGGGGAGAAAGACAGGCAAATTTTGACAAGCCAAAAATGAATCCAAAGGATTACTTCGATTAACCAACTAGATGCCTGTAGGGTACTAGGATAGTGAAGAGTACTAGGTTACTAGAATGGCTGGTACAATTTAATAGGTAAAAGAAATGGAAGACTAAATACAAAAAGCCAAGAGGCTGCAGGGTTTTCTGGAACTCTATGTCAGATGGCTCCCATGACAAAGAAAAGGATCTGGACAATCACTAAGGGCCTCGCTCTGCTCAATTACAGGAAGCACCTCGGTTATTCATCTAAATACTGTATAGTACTGAAAAATGTAAATGTTACACAAATAAAAAAGCGTGGTCAGTCGATCAAATAAAATAAAAAAAACAGTTGTTATTGTACTGTTGTAAAAGTTGCGTCCAACAGTAAAGTAATGGTTTCTAGAGTATAAAGGTAAAATAAAGCTTTTTTTTAATGAACACATTATGCAAAATTCTTGTATCTAAAGCAAGACATTACCATTTTTCTTTTCCTCTTTCTTTATCTTAAAAGAATTCATGCTAATAACTTGCATTCCCCAATCGCTTATCAGCGCTGACGAACGTGTAACATTGACATATTGACGTTCAAGTGCCTCAAAGCAGCTACACCCTTTACATATTCATATTAACCCTGATATCGAGAGTTCACCATTAAGGGAACGCACAATAATGGTAGCGTGCTCTAATAAAATTCTTTGCGCGACCAACTTCGCAGAAATAATCTGCCATCGTCGCAGCTATGTCGATATGTTTAACATGCAAATTTTATAAAATGCAAATTTACTACTTTGAGAGATTCATGTTCTCCGTACGCTAATGAGAAGCCTATGTTAAAAAAAAAATAGATCTATCGGCAAGGAGGTTATTACCGCCAATTTTTTTGTTACATAATGTCGGTTTTTAAGTACGATAAATATGTGTGCTGTACCTCTCCTTTTGTATATGCGTGGCAATGGGGTCGAGTTACCATTAAAATATGTATGCCCGTGCGGGTTTTATTACCGCTGAAGTATTATTATTTTCAGTGCTGTTTATGGTCCTTTTTATGGCGAAGATACGTAAAGTACTTTCGTACATAGGTTTTCGTGTGAGTATTAGAGAGGTTACACATGTTTAGAAGTGAATGACCTATGTTTAACCTCATGACAAAATTTTTGGTAAGTATTAGATTTATTTAATTGTCAAGGAAGTGGTTCTTTTTCTCAATCTTTTTATTAGTAGTACGTGAACATCCGAAGTCAAGGCAGTTTTGCATACGTGCAGATAAGTAGTCAGTATGAGCAATACTTTCAGATCCTTTCCTCAGTAGGCAAATTTATTTATTTCATATATTACAAATTTTTACAAAACTATAAATAGGTATTTCTTTAACTGTTAATATTATAACAGCATAATATATTTAGCAATATATTTTGGTAATGTGTGCACAGATTAAAGGATTTTCTTTGTATTTTTTTTTTTTTGAAGAAAATATTTTTGTTAACGCATCATAATTTATTATATCTAGTAACTAAATTATTGACTAGCTAATTTACATAAAATCGGTATTCAATCAAATAAAATTTGCATCGAATCAAAGGTGCATGAATCGGCTTGTTTACACGAATAACAGAACGAAAATTCAGCTGCATGTTATTATATCGCTAGTCAGAGAGACAAACATAATCATTATATCCGCCAATATCATCAACTTTCCTCAAGATTTATAGGTTTTGGTTGTACTGAAACTCGCTTCGCTCCTGCTCTAAACATTGTAGTCAATCACGAAACGGTGCGTGAACCATTAGACATATCAATAATTAAATAATTTGCAATTACACATGTTACATTACTACTTTTGTTATGAATTTTTTTGATAATTAAATATTGTATGATTACACCACTAAAAATAAAGTTGGCGTATTCCTACAACTGGGTTTCGAAATGTAATTAGAAATATGTTATCCATAAAATCTCTACCTACTTTCAATGCCAAATTTGTTTATCAGCGGCGCTTCACAAAAGATGCTATTTTCCAGTTTCATTCAATAATGAGCAATGAAAATTGGCTAAAATGTGTACTATAACTGTGAGAACTCATAACTCACAAATATTATGATACTTTCCTTTATTACTTACAACGTTGCTTTCCTCTTAAAAAATACCTAATCAGAACAAATCGTAACAATTTTTAGTATACTGAGGATTTGACGCTGAGAACCTCCATGTCGTTGATCATGGCGTATTGTTGGATAAATTACAGGCATTCGGTATAGATGGTGTGGCTGGTGATCTTTTCATTTCGTATCTTACTGGTAGAATATCTAGAGTGGCCATAACAGCAGATGCGAATAATTTAAGACGAATGTTTTACTCCCAAGCCATTGAAGTGAAGTTTGGCGTTCCTCAAGGATCTGTCTTGGGCCCAATACTCTTTTTAATTTATGTCAACGATTTGCAACAGTGTTTGACATCATGCATTCTGTCTCAATATGCCGATGACACTAGTTGCATTGTTTCGGGCGATGGAGGGAGCGCTCTTTGCGTTACGGCAACGGTCCTCATGCACCAGATGGCCAATTGATGTGATGAAAATAGCCTTAAATTGAATGCGAATAAAACAGGTATAATCAAGTTCAATACATCAAATTGTGGTCATGCCGATTTTATTGTGGATTGTGATGGTTCGGAGATTCCATCAGGCTCCAGCATTAAGTTTTTAGGCTTGACCGTAGATCAAAATTTAAAATTCAGCGAGCACTGTGACATGTTGAGGCACAAATTGGCCGCAGCCCTATACGGTTTGAGAAATTTACGCAGTGCAGTGAGTGTACACTCATTACGATTATTTTACTTCGCATATGTTGAATCTCGTCTCAAGTACGGCTTAATTTTTTGGGGATTATCAGTAGGAGCAACACATTTATTTTTAATGCAAAAAAAGTCATTAGATGCATGCTATGTGTTCCTCCTTCGTCGTCATATCGACCTCTTTTTAAGGAATTGCAGATACTGCCTCTCCCCTGCCTCTACATTTTTGAAATTATATATTTTTTATAAATACAATAAACAAACCTTTGTCAAAAATAGTGATATTTATAAAAACATGCAGACACGGCAACGTCTTAATTTATCTATACCGAACACAGAGAACACAATTATAAGAAATGAGTCCCAGATATTCGGCAGTTATATTATACAGTAATATATTATACAATAAGTTACCTGGTTCGATTAAATCATTGCAACCCCAGTCACTATTTAAAACAAAATTAAAAAAATATCTCATTGAAAACTGCTTTTATAGTATTAATGAATTTCTGTGTAGTTAAGTATTTATGTGTAGATGTGTGATAATTATACATATTGCTGTGGTCTGGCACCCCGGGATTTGTAAATTCAGTGTTGTTTTGTTTGTAGAGATTGGTCTTTATCAATGTGTCGGGCAAATTCTCTCAGAAATTAATGTTTTATTTTTGGATAAGATTTTGTTAATTGATTTGATTGTTGAATTTATTTTAATTGTTCAGTTGTTGATTATTTATTTATTCAATTGTACATATTGCGTTCATCAGTATTGTATATTTTGTAGTTTATATTCTAGAATTTTCTTAGACGAATTCTGCGTTGCGAGCGCACGCAATTGTAAATTTTATATATATGCGACCGTGTTTAACCCAGAGGCTCAGTTACTTGGACGATGTCGTGTAAGTACAGTTAATTTTTATTTTCTTTGCTGCTTTTTGTAAATTCATTTGATTTTAAAAATGTTGTTCGTTTAATTTGATCATCCTTCAAGGAACTCTTTATATAATAAGAGTTATTGTAATTTTTGTGTACACAATTTAGTTATAGGATCTGTTATTATATATTTTGTTCTAGAAGGTGTTTTTTTTTTATGTGTAAAGAGTTTAAATTTTCCGTTTTCTAGTTTTCTGATTTGATCTTAATAGTTAATCACCTCGGTTTAGGTGAAAAGAAGCATTGTGCTTGAAATTAAATTTCAATTTTTATATACTTGTTTTGTCCACGTTTAAATTCATTTAGGTTGTTTGAAATTTTGTAACCACGTGGATTTTTTGTGAAATAGGGTTTTCTTCTAAAACAAATTTACCTCTTTGCTTTGTTAAAGGATTTGAATTGTCCTTTAGTAAATTAGATTCAAGCAGGTTTTGATTTTGGCCAGGACTCTCAGTCCAAGGTTTGATTTTTCCTGTGTTAATTGTAATTAAATGTTTTTTTTCTTTTCTTTTTGTAAAAATAAAATTTATGATTATTAACGTCATTCAAAGTTTCTATTCTTTTATTTTTGATTCAACCTTTTCAATTTTTGAAGTTTTTAAAGAAAGTCAAATTTTCAAACGCCCACATTTTATTTTTCATGATTAGTTCAATTGTGAAAATAACCTTGAGATTATTAGTACTTTTGCGCCCCTTTAAATTTTTATCCTTTGAGCTACCTAAATCAATTTTTTCTTTTTTTTTATAAATTCATTTTGCATTTATGCTGGTACCATCAGTACACAGCAATATGTATGTTCCTTTACTATTTTTTGTAACATTATGTTCAGGTTGAACTATGACAATAAAATTATAATTATTACAGCTATTACAAAATTATCTGATAGGCAACATCCTGAAAAAGATAAAACGATGAATTTTGATTCATTCAAGTAAATTAAATAGTTTTAAATGACTGCTAAAAAAAGCTGAGTATTAATATAAATGACATTTTTATAAAATATTTTTAAAAATATCGGACTTAGCAATGATAATAAAATATTATATAATAAAATATTAAGCAAACTTTGCAAGTGTATATTATTTCTTAAATATAAACAATACAGATTTTTTAATTTTCCCAAAAGAAAGCGATTAACTCCTTTTCTTTTTCATTCCATTGATTTAGCGCTTAATCCCCAATATAAACAAACAAGATGATTTACTAACCACGATTTCTTTTTCAACATTGAAAAAAAAAGAACTGGTTTAAATCAACCATGCACATACTTCTTTTCTATATACACACACCAACAGTTCGCCTTTAACGACTTCAGGTGGCGAAAAAGACCAATCGGAATGGGAAAAATTTGCAAGTAAAAGTACTCCCAGTAAAATATAGATGTCAAAGTTGGCGGTTAATGAAGAATCTCCGGTCAGTTTTTATGGCCGTAGAAAATTTATAGTGGTCCTTAATAAACGTTGGAAAAGCGCATGGTCGTCTCCGTTATAAATAGTAGTCCGGCCAATGAGACGCGAAATGTACCCTACTTCTTTTGTTTTACGTGTTAGCGAGTTGCATGTCATCGACTGTGGTCGGTAGTAAATATTTATAAATTCGAGAGTTCTATTGTATGGTTGAAAAAAACGTCAGTACAAAAGTATTGGTGTAAATAAATATGATAATAAGATGAAGGTTTATTGTTATTTATAGTTATAATATAGCAAATCTATCAGCCGGAGGATTTGATGTAAATTTTGAACAAATTTTATAAACATTTTTTTGTCTACTTCACTTTAGTTACTCGTTATGTTTTTTTAAATCTATTTTTTTCTTTGATTGCTTAATTGTTTATTCGAATTTATTCCTAAAACGAACGAGAAAACTCAAATAACTCATAAACTATTAGAAAGAGATATAGGGAATGCTACTTATATCTTATAGAGAATAATCATAGGAATCATATGCATTAATACAGGTGTTCCATTTAAAATAAGTGAGATATTGCGTTTAAAGGATTAATATGTGTCAATAACCTTTTGTGTCACCCTGTATTATAAATTTTACAATTATTTTAACTTTACACAATACTACAATTTTGTGTCACCCTGTATTATTAATTTTACAATTATTTTAACTCTCCACAAGACTACAACGTACTGACTGCTTTACTAGTAAATTTCAACCTTCTACTTGAAGCACTTCCTCTGTTATTGATTTTTCATTTCGTTGTCGATAAAACGTCAAAATCGACTAAAAATCTGTTTTTCTAGAAAACTATGAAAGATAGGTATAGGGAAGCCTTTGTGGAACTTATTTATTATAAGGTGAGCTGTCAGAAAATGAAATAATATACAGGATATTCTATTTAAAATAAGCAAGTTGACACTCGTTTTCGGTTTAACCCGAAATAGTTTAGTGTTGCCAATATTTTTATTTGAAAGATCAGTACCAAAAATCCCCACAAACAAAATTTTCAGAATTTAACTAGTAATAATTCCCAATATGCCGCTAACCAACGGTTCAATGCCGCACCCTGTACACCATAAATATTCACACACAGGCACAATTATACACAACAAATCAATCCATCCTGCACAACATAAATTAGCAGTATGCTACAGTATGAGATATTTATTATTATCAGAGCAAGGAGGTCCGCGTTCCGAGCGAACACACGCACATACGGGTGTCGATAGGAAGTTACCCGATTGTCCGTATAAATCCTCTTTTGACCGAGTAAGAAAAACACACCCATGTATAAAAACTGCATGCGCCCGTAAATCACGTGGAATATTTTAATGCACAGCGATGACGCAGATATAAATAACTTGTTTGTTCGACACAAACCACAACGCAGCTGTGTTTCCACAATTTTCTATGCATTGGCGGCGTCTTAGATGGAACTGTTTATTTATATTTGTGCAGCACTCAAATATCTCCGTTCAGGCTTTCACTGAAAAGTAAGAATTGCTAAAATAATTTATATTTGGAATGCGTTTTAAGCACTGTAACAAGATAAAATATATAATTGTATTACTTATTTAAATAGGTAATACTGACATTTTCGTTATTTATTGTATTTTATTAAAAAAGATAAAACAAACAGGAATAAAGTCACTAACTATTTAAAATAATAAAACAAAAACTTGGTAAGTCTTTTGATCATTGATTAGAAAAATTTACATATTATTAATATCAAAACATTGTAATTTTCCACAACAATACATTTGAAAATGATGGTAAATTTGTTATATGTAGCGGCACGTTAAATTTAAACGATTATCAAAAAAATGTATTAAACCTTAATAAATCCAATCAACGTCTCTATCTCAAGACTTCTATTCAAAATATTGATGCAATTGGGCCAAAAACAGGGGAAGGTCTTTTCACTAAATTATGTTGTTTCATTGTAATTTAATAAGTTTTTAAAATTTGTAGCCACATAATACTTTCTAGTTTTTCCTTTGTAAATATGAAGTTCTCTTACATGTGAATACAGAACCTTACATATAATATTCTCTACTGGCTTCGCAAAACTACGTAGATACATATGCAAGTTCCTAGGCATAGACTGCATGTAGGTAACACCACTGAGTTTCCGCTTCCCCGCTTCTCCGAACGCGTTTGTCCGTGCTTTAATTATTATTGAATATACCTATCGGTATAGAAGATTTCAATAATGAATAAGTATAATAACATGAAACATATAGCAATCAATAATGGTTACGATCCTAATGTAATAGACCAATTTATATCCGAAAAGTACGAACTAAAATAATACAAGACATATACCCGATTACAAAAGATAATATTGTTTATTGTTTATTTCTGTTTCTATAAAATAGCAGCTGTGTATAAAACGTCAATACATATATAACGAAAAATATAAAACTACATATAGTATGTGAAAGTATAAATAAGAACAAGAACTACAAAACACTAACCTATTTAGGTAAACAAAACAAAATATTAGAAAAAAAATAAAGAAACAAAATATAAATATCGCATATAAAACCGACAATACTTTAGAAGTTCATTAAAAATAATAAAGATGAAACGACACATTTTAGTAAGTCGGGGTTCTAAAAATTAATTGTGGTTCGTATACAAAAACATACATTGGACAAAATGAACGTCCTTTCAAAAAAACGTATATCTGGGCATTTGTACTCATTCAAAATTTAAAAAAGTTAATCAAAGAAAACCATAGTTTCAAGAAACTAAATTTATTAGAAGCAGTTGAAATTAATAAACTTACATTTTCAAATGATTTACTAAATAACAAATTTGATCCTAATCATCCCCGTTGCTAAATTTATTCCTAGATAGACATTAGAAGATTATAAATGTATGCGTATTTTTATTTTTTTATAATGTTTACATTGATTTTAGTTACTTATATTTTTAGATTTTTATGTCTGTTATGATAATTTATTGCTCTGTTTTTCAGAACACAATGCCCGGGATTTCAAAATTTTATTTTTTTAAAGTTCAATACCAATATATTATTATATTCAAATTTATATTATTATTATTATTTAGCTTGTCCGTTTACAATTTTTTTTTTATTTCAATAAAAATCAAATTAAATAAATTAGTGGTTTGATACACCCAGCAACCTCTCTAAGTAAGTGAAAGAAAACTGTGGAAAGTGACTTCCTACCTGCTAGGTGGCACGGGACGCTTCAAAGGGGACCAGATCGTCTGTCAGAATCGTACTCCGGACGCTTATTAACGAATAGGCAGTTTTTTCCCACCTAATGGGCGCACCCTCAAAGCCCCCTCTCGGTTTATTAAAATTTGAATTAAGTAAATATCGAAAATCGATGTAAGACACTAACTGTTCAAATAAAAACAACGTCTCACACCAAAATAAGCTTAAATCTTTATTTCTTTACCCAAATGCTATGTTTCATCATCATTGAGACTCTTTGATCACAAGGTACGTAAATTGGAATCAGTAAAATACTACATCATACAATCTTTAATACAAAAACACGTCTTCAAACTTTCCTGGCATTTTTTAAGACTAAATGAGGTTATGGAAATGTCATATAATAAATTAAATTTCAAATAAATAACGGCGTCATCTATCTATAAACGGCAAATACTAAATTTTTAAAGCAAACGATTATCTATGATTATCGATATTTGTTAAAGATAGCTATTTTATCACAGATCAAACTCAGTGATATTATTTTACAACCCTTACATATTAAAATTCCTAAAATAACTAACTAAAAAGGCGGCTATTATAAAACTAACCCCAAATTATCGTATAGTGAAAATAAATTACACAAAAATATAAGTTTCTGATTAAAATTTGAATAGAAACCGAAATAATTCCTCTCTGTTTTAGGTGTGGTAAATTCTATGGAATACTAACTTGAAAAGAACACGACTCTTGGCAAACTCTGGTACTGGAATGGAGTTTGTAATGGAACGGGTCCCCGGTCTCGGTCAATGGCATGGACAGGCAATCCGGTCGGGAAATCTTCGTAGGAAATTTTTATAGGATATTTTCTTGGCAAAATTGCCGGTATTCAATAAGGATTACATAAACAGGAGTTGTATCGATACTTTTTTAGGTAATACTTCTTGGAACTTTGATAATTTTTTTTAAAATTGTGGCATAAAACGTTATAGGAAAATTAAGACAACCGTCGTGTCTGGTAGCCACCAACAGAATGAGAATTCAAACAATATTCAACGGTCAACAGCCTTCGATTGTTATCACACAGGTCGACCAACCTGAATTTTTAAAGATAAAGCTAACCGACATAAAAATACCGTTATTTTCTCTAGCTTGAGGGGAATACGCCAAACGTTAAAAACAAAACATCCCGAGGAAAGAAAAATCTCTCCGAGCAAAATATAACATACATAAAAAAGATACCAGGTCAGTTTGAATTAACATATAAAATACAGTTTACATTATAATAAAGGCAATATTTAGCATCTAATATTTATATTGTCCATTTTAAATAACTATCTTTAACAAATTCATAATTCGCCTGTAAAGTAGGCAACTGAGTACACGCCTCACTTTTGAATTACTTGTTCCTTTAGTTTAGAACCTTATTCTAAATGACTTTCAAATAGATTCCATACCTTAGATATTATAGCATTATATATGTTTCCCTAAGATAGAGCCGAAAAGTCACTTAAAATATATAGTAAACTTGTAGGATTTTGTGTGTGAATGTGTGAATGAAGAATGTTAAAATAAGTTAAGGTTTGTGAGAATTTGTTTCCAGTTCCTATTTATATCTGACTAAGCTGTTAAACTCTACAATGAATAAAACTGTATAAATCTATACAACAAAGGTTATTTTTTATTAATTAAATAAATTAAATGAATTTTCTAATCGGTATCAAAGATAATTGCGATGATTAACCCATATAACACTTTATTTCCGGCACGCTCTTATCGAGATGAGCTACAATTTTCTATGACTCTTTATTAAAAAGTACATCTGTTGAAATTACGAAATTGCGATGCAGAAATGAAGTTAGTTTCAACAAAAAGATGTTCTGATTTGATTTCACCTTAGGGATCTTCATAGATGAGGCACTAAATAATATCTTTTATTCCGATACTGTCCAATACATATAGGAGGAAAAGAAAGAAAAAAGTGTATAACTAAAACCAAAATACATAATTACACCTTCTCCAGTATCTCAACCGCAAGACCAAGTTCAGTAGTACTGCTTTACAACTAAATCGAAACGAAATCTAATCATTGTAATAATTCTACGAAAAATAAAACTAGAATTAAAAGATTTTATCTCCTGATGCCCCATCTAGGCAACGCTATTCGAAAGTACTTAATTTAAAAGAGCGACAATTACACGAAATATGTATTATTAAGTTCACAACCAGATGCCATTTTTTTTTCCCCGTTTTCACCGATGATAATACACGCATACTTAGAGCGTCGTTAGAGCGATAGGGATCTCGGCAATTCGACTCTAATTTTTCACGATTCCCGCATACAACTATCTGCTACGGCACGCAACTAAACCTAATTACTCTCCTCCTATAGCACTGCGAGTATTTACATCGACAACTGCCATCGTCGTCAACAATCCGTGTCTCCTACATATTCACTTGATACGCGCCGAAAATTCTCTTCCACGTGCAGTAATGAGAGACTAACTATTATAAGAAAAGCACAGAAATTTTGGCCGTTCAAAAATTAAACGCTAAATACTGGCTAAGAAACTCTTTATAGATTATTAACAGGACGTTTTAGAAGAGAGCTGTAGTTGTGTGGAACTCGATGAGCTTCGTTGGGACATTCGCGTGCCTCGTAAATAAGGAGATAACTCAAATTATGAAGGCCGTGACACTGCGGGCCCGTTATGCGATACACGTAAATCATGTCACCCCGAGTTTCGTATTTTTTTTTTCCCCTTTCATTTCCACCGGACATATTTCAACGTAACTGATAGAATCTGTGTGGAGTACGTGAATATGTGCGTACGTACTGTGTTCAGGGTATGTCGCCTGCATAATCTGCATATTAAGGCCAAACGAACACATACTGAAGTAGAGATCTGGGGCTGTACGATGAAAATATTTACATTCACGCTTCGTTTATGCATACAGTGTGCACTAGGTCTACCTGTCGACGGGCATATCAGTAATGACATAAGCTGTCAGCGCCTCGTTTCAATTATGGTCGTCCGGCTCCCACTTCAAAACTTTTGAACAAAATGAGATTAGAGTGAAAAATGTGAAATTAGAGACAATTTGTGATTTTTTGCCTATAGAGATACGCACATGGCTTCTGATGTAAAAGAGACGGCGTAGCTGTTTTTAAAATTTTAAATGGGAAGTAATTTCACATATTTCTATTACTTTTATGGCAATGCAAACAGTTTTACGATTTTCAAAATTTTTACCAACCTATTCAAGATTAATTATTGAGCCACCTACGTTACTTTTTTCGATAATTATCGTGTTCATGCTATAGTTTATGTTAGTTAGGAAGCGTAGGATTGCTGTAAAATATGACATATCTTACAATATGACGTTTTTGCAGAATTTAGCAAAAGTGAATACGAGGGTCATGGAAAAAAGTAACGTAGTGCTGTAGGTTAGTTTACCCGCGTTACCGCTGAGTGTATTTTAAGTTGCCTATTTTGTCATGTTTTTCCGTTTTGCTGAATTATTGTACCGAGGAATTTTCATAATAATGTTTGTATAAATTTTAGTTAAAGAGTTAATTGTATGATTTATTTAATTAAGTGTTTAGTTTTTTTTTAATTTAATTCCTTTCTTTAAAATGTCTGGCATTTGCTAGTTCTATTTAATGTTTGTCTTTTGTTTGTGCGTCTGCGTTGTTTTTGTTAGAAATACAATTGTAGAATTTTGTCAGGAGTTCCTTGGTTGACTTTGGCGTGAGTACATGCATTTTTAAATCTTTGCTGCCATTTTGTTTATTCATTTGATATAGAGATTTGATTAATTGTCTTTTATTCTTGTCCATCAAGGAATTCGCATTATTATAATTGTTATTATATTGATGTGTACACATTATAGATATAAGATCATTTATTATTTCTGTGCAGGAAGATATATTTCCAAGTTAGTTTTTTTTAATTTAGTTTAAAGAGTTAAATTTTCCGTTTTTCTATTTTGCTGTTTCGTTTTTAAATGTCAATCACCTCGGTTAGGTGATTAGAAGCGTAGTTCTTGCATTTAGTTTTCCATTCTTGTAAATTTGTTTCTTCTCTTCGTCCACGCTTAATTTAGTTTGTGTTAATTTGAAACCACGTGGATTGATATTGACATAATTAGGATTATCTTCCTGAACAAACTAATCTTTTGCTTTGATATAGGAAATAGCATTGTCCTATTGTAATTTAGAATCAAGTGCAGTTTTTAAATTTAGGCCAGAACCCTCTGTTTACGGTTTTTTTTTTCTGCACAAATTGTATTTTACCTTTTTTTTTGAATAAAATTTGTTTGTTACTTAACGTCACTGGTTAAAAATTCTGTTCTTTTTTTTTTTAAATCAAACCTTTTCAATTTTTGGGGTAATTAAGAAAGTCAGATTTCTTTCACTCACAAATTACTTGTCGTGGTTAGATTCAAGTTTTAATTCGCGAGGGTAACTCTGAGCTTAATTGTTTTTCGCGCCTTTTAAAAATGTTATCCGTTGAGCTAGCTAATTTAATTTTCTTTTTTCTTGTTAATTTCATTTTGCATTTTCAATTCAGTCAGTACACAGCAGTAGGTACCCCAATATTTAACCTTGGATAAGCTGGTAAAAACTTTGAAAATCGTAAAGCTATTTGCATTGCCATGAAAGTAATAGAAATATGTTCCAAATGAGCTTCCATGTGAAATTACTTCCCATTTAAAATTTTAAAGATAACTACGCCCTCTAACATCAGAAGCCATGTGCGTATCTCTGCAGGCAAAAAATCTCAAACTGTCTCTAATTTCACCTTGTTTTCGTTTCATTGCTCTATCTCATTCCGTTCAAAAGTTGTGAAGGGGAGGGGGCGGGTGTACAATTTACGACCTCACTGTACATCGATGTGTAAAACAAAGATGTACAAGCTAATAAATACTCGCATAGTAGAATAATACATTCTATTCCTGTTCAACATACGGAAATAATCCAGCTATTTTTTTCACTTTTTACCCTACCCACTGCCAGCTCGTGTACGATCACTTGGTATGTTTAGTACCCTGCTCGGGTTACGTATTCTACTAACTAGTATACCTCGTTTTGGGTCGCCTTACGTGCGATAATAGCGCTAAGGAAAAGGAAAAGAAAACCTACAATATGAGACGGCGTACGTTCTAAAAAGTCGAGAGAAAACACAACGTTTCTAGTTAAGAATAATTGCAATATACATAATATTTAGTCATTAGCAGGAGCACCTGTAACGAGTTGTAGAAATGTTAACTAATGAGCGGTACACGACGGACAAGGTGTAATTAATGAGTTGGTATAACGCGATTTAGACGACTCGTATCGGTGTAACGCAATCGACAACATCGCGTCAATTTTATTAATGTACACATGTCTCAGGTGTATTGTATGAATAGTATAATTTATAGTAACACGTGGATCTGAACTATAAATTTTAGAAGCGTTTTTTGGAGGTAGACGCAGAAGTAAACTGTACTCGAGAATGGTAGATGAGAGCTCCAGAACATAAGACAGCTTCATTTGAAAAATCTCCAAAATTTTCTTTGGCAAATGTTTATAACGTTCCGCCGAGAATACTAAAAATATAAGTGTATTCAAAATTAAATTTAAATACTATATTATTGTGTTCTAATGCTCTTTCTGTAATTTTTTGCTGGACTCTTTGGTGCTTCTACGTTTTACATGTACATGAGCTATAATATGGTACACGTGTAACATCGGATACGAAAAGGTACTTATCGATCGAGATTAAAAGGGTAAAATCATTAAAGAGAGAGAGAAAATTAAAATAAAGACAGCAGTTCTTTCATTTCACTGCTAACAATAATGGGTATTCAGCACAAGTAGCACGGAAGCCGCGGTTATGAAAGATTAATCCGGTAGATTTTTTAGGAGCCGTGATTATAAAAACAGCGACTCTTCCATCCAGGTGGTTTGAATCTTGCAATCAACCACCAATGTGTGAGGCAACTGGTGGCGTTGTTTATGTTTAGTCAACATTATGTACTAGAGATATTGTTTATATTTATTAGTTTAGTAGTTTATTCGTATTATTATTAAAATAAACGATGGCAAAAAATATGGCACCATGACACTTGGACTCACAACCTTTGTAAAGCAAAATGAGCGCCTCTTTCTTTAATTTGCTGTAACGATGTCATATTATTAATTGAAAAAGAATTCTACGTTTGACTTAACATAATTTTGCTATTTAACACAACAGAAATACTTCTATTAAAATAAGAGACAACATTTGTTCGCTTTAACTTAAAAAGTTTATTTAATCTAACCATAAAATCGTAACAACAGTGTTTTTGTTCAGATAAGGAAATATGCTTTGACTGCATTTAACCTCGTAATATTGTTAAACTGAGCAAAATTTGGTTAAAGGCGTCCATGAATTAACTACAAGGATTCTAATTCGTTTTGTCTCTTTTTATTTCAATATTTTATAAGGTCCTTTATATTTTCTAATCAACATTTGAGCTGCATCACCAATTAAATGTTGGAGAAATTAGCTTTTGGGCTGAGATACTTGTTAATCAAATTAAATCCATATCGCGATTTGCTAAATTTTGATCCCTTTTTGGTTTAATACCTACTTTTGGTAAGTCAGTAAATTAATATTCGACACCACTTTTTGTACTGGCTATGATCATATATCACAATTTTAAAAAGAGATAACTATATTATGATATATTAATTATTGATCATAGCAAAAAAAAAAAAATTATTTGACATAAGTTTTTCTTTTAGAAGGGAATAGAATTACCAATCGTTAAATTCCTCTTCAAAAAAGGAAATTGAAATAATTAATAATATTAGCTTTAACAAAAATACTCCAAACCACACTCCAGTACCACAGACTGGTAATTCTGCAAACTTCTCCTAGACCCCTCACCACAAACTGCACTAAACTAGACGTACGTTTCGATAGCAAAGCTATCATCATCACCAGAAACACTAAACTGCTCCCCTTCAGTGGTGAATGGTCTAGGAGAAGTTTGCAATATTAGCTTTATTTAATTACCTTCATTTGATTAACATGGTTTTCGCCCTAATAAAACTACAGATCCAGACCTCTTCAATCTCTTAAAAAGTATTTATAGTATATAGTACAGGTAATAGTGAATTTTGCTTGGCTATATGTGTGGACCTATTCAGGGCATTTGATTTAGTGAATCACAACATCATACTTAATAACAAAACTTGAAACATATGGAGTAAAAGATGTAAATGTTTTTTTTAGGCGTATGATAATGTCAATATTGGCAACAAACAGCTGAAAGAGTTCATTTCTGTCAGGTGGCAGTTTTGACATTACTATTTATTATTATTTTACCGCGGTTAAGAAAAAAATACATTTAAATTAAATGGGAGAATGTCCCCCTCTATGCATCTCCGTGACATGTATCGAAGTTCATTAAGAGAAACTAAAACGTCAAACTTCAAAAGTCAACTGTATTCGTTTCGATTTGTTGATTTGTGTGTGTAGTGCGATGTAGTGAACACAGTAACATGTCACAGTCGCAGGCTCTTGAAGAATTGCCATGTACTTCTCCAGAGCTGCCACAGATGGCTCACAATGCAGTAGATTTAAGCCCAACAAAATCAAAAAGGTTACAGATCTATCATTAATAAAAAGAATTAAATATGTATGTGTCAGTTGTGTGTACTTATGATTACCGAATTTCAAAAGAAATATCTTAATTAACGCTTGACAAAAAAAGATATTTAATACACGGCAGCGAAAATTTATTAATTGCTTCGTACAATAATATGAGTTTTCTCTGCCCTATATTATTATAGGTAATCCACAATCAACTTATCTCGGTGTCAGTATCGGAGTACCTCAAGGTTCTGGCATTGGTCCCACTTTATTTTTCATGTAATGATTACATGAAATAGAAAGAAAATTTAACCAATTAAAAGTAAGTACTAACACAGAACTGGATATTACCGAAATGTTGATCAAAATTTTATGAAATAATTATAAAAAAACTTTGGCACCTACAATGATCACTTGATCATAGTTTATTTAGTACCTTTTGTTTAGTTCTATCAACAGTTAACTGATCTACGATACTACTTACTTACCAATTACCTTCAATTTCAACTCGTGCTTTGTTTTGCTATTTTGGATATATCCAGCAGTTTTAATCCATGTACAGAGAAATAACTTTTAATTCAAGTGCCAAGTACTTGATATCATTGAAACTCACAAAAATTTCTTTTTTAGATTAATGAGGAACCTCGTGGGTACTCCCATGAGGTTCCACTTAAAATAAGTCACTTTTTATGTAAAAACAATCAAGATGTACTTTGTTATGTCCTAGTAAGTATCCAAGAGATTGGAATATTTGCAATTTCCTAGTGTTATTGTAATGGTTAGGAATATAGTTAACGTATTGGAGGCATTGTAGATAGACAAATACAAATTCAAATTTCTGGTTACCAGAGAAGCGAAAACTAACAAATTATATGTTTTTGGACTCAGAAAATTACGTAGAAATCATATTTCCGATAGAACCGGAAGTGATAAAAATTTATTAGATCGGTTAAACAACTGAAAAATTGATGTAAATAATATATTTCGAAGTTTATTGAAACATATGTGTAAAATGTTTCCAATTTGCATTTATTTAAGAAAAATCGCGAGCAATATTTATTACGAATTAATTGTTGCAATATAAATGCTTTTTGTACTTAAATTAGTCTTAGTTGACGACTTTTTTCGTAGTTTTGACATATTTTTGGCTTCTATATTACATCTTTTTGTCTCTTTTGTGTTTGTATTTGCTTTTGAAATAAATGTTATTAATATTTGATGATGTAAAAAGTTAAACAACTCATTTTTTACGTTTCGACAATCTTTATTACTAGAGTTTGATTTAAAATAGTTTTGTTAACAGTTGTAAAATTGTTTAGAAATGTAATTATTAAATATGTTTTTAAAATGTTTGTGAATGTCCCTAGATATATAATAAAAAAAAAAAAAAAAAAAGTTAAATTATAAAATATACATTTCTGAAGGAGACAAGAAAAATAAAGATTGTCGAAACGTAAAAAATGAGTTGTTTAACTTTTTAAGTCATCAGTATAAATTAGCCGCTACCCTCACGAAGGAAAGAAAGGAATAACTATGTTATTAATATTAATATTGTGCAAAAAGATGCCTACACTATAAAAAATTACAGTAATTTTGCCATGGTAAATCAGGAATATTACATGTAATAACGTTGTGAATTTACCACAATAAATCATGTAAATTTTGTTTTATGTTTTTTCTAGGATATTTAACATGGAAAAAGAAATTTCGGTAAAATTTATAGCTTTTTCATGTAAGTTTAAGATGTAACCAAAATTCAAAAGGAAAATACAGGAAAAAAACATGTACAATTTTGTATTTACTCTCAAAATTTACTTAAAAGTGTTAAATTGACATTTTTTTGGTGTATTTAGTGCACTGTAAAAGTAATTTTACTAGTGAACTATTAATTTTGCTGTAAAAATACGAGGATCTTTTATATTTATTTGTTTTTACTTGAATTTTCGGGTAAAACTATAGATATCATGGAAAATACGAAATTCATACACCGCAATGTGATTGGTTATTGGATTATTTATCTGTGCGCGTAGGTAATTCTATTCGTTTGTCGAACTTATTATTGGCTCAATGATATCATGTACGTCACAAACAATCGTAGGTTTCGCGTAAGCGTGTTCATTCTTGATCCCTGGTTGAGCGATTCAGTATGACCTATTAGGTGCTATAAAAGAATTAAGGTAAGTTGCTTGCTCTCTTTATAAAATACATATGGAAAATTACTTCAGTGTTCGGTAAATATAGAGTTCATATAAATATTACATACGAATTTTACAGTACAATCTTTGAAAAACACATCAGCATGTGAAATTTACTAGATGGTAGAAATTTTACCTTATGAAGCAAATTTACCTGTAAAATTATAGGCAACTTTGTTACCAACGATTTTACATGTAATTTTACTGCAACTTTTTTACAGTATACATTACATAAACTTCAAACAGCTAAATGTTTATATAACAATTAATAGATTAATTTGTAATTATATATTATACCTACCCAGTCTTTGCTTTTATTTCAGTCTTTAGTTATTTGTCCCTTTTAACTAAAAAAAAAAAATTGTAAACCGAGAACACTTAATAGACGTCGCGCGTAATAAATAGCATCGCCTACGCAAGGGTCACTCAGAAGAACCTAGGCGCCAGTGTTCCTAGAACCAAACGAACGAATCCGGAATTTTACAGGACATAAAAATGTCGCAATGTGAGAGCGCGCGTCATGCGGTCACTCAAAATCCCCAGTCCGTTGCGTCCCCGAGGGCCGAGGAACTCTCCATTCTTCTTGACCCTACGCACACTCTCGTATATATATATACCTCCCGTCGTCAGCTGACACCGTAGCCAGGCCGTACCACATCCAGAAAGCGTTATTTTCGGTTGCAGGGCGTCCACTGGACGCACAAACATCTCATCTTGTTAAGGCCGTCGCGCTGGCCCGGTCGGGGAAGAAGCAATTGATTTTATAATCTTTTCAATTTAGTAGATGTTATTGGTACGACACAATAGAGATGGACACGACAGATAAGGACGCATCACGACGGCCCGCTGAGAGGATTTACTACGGGCCGTGCGACCGTGAGTCGTTCGCGTGTGATGCGTCAGTGTGTTCGCGTATCTGCTTGTATGTTGTTGTGTTGTTTGTTATTGTTGTACCTTTACATGCATAGAGATATAGGTACAACGAGGAACTCAGCTGCGACCGTTGATTACATAACGGGGTATTAAAGTAAATAAAAGAAATTAAGATGATTTTGCTGACGTAGTAGACAAGTGATAAGATAACGTATTCTAAATTCTAAATTTATGATTAACAAACTGCTCATTCGATATAAATTATAATAATAATTAAAAAAAAAACCAATTTTCACCATTGTGTGTCACAAAAAATTGCGTATGGAAGAGATATCGGCCATTTTAATAGACTGGCTCTTCTTCGCAAAAGTAAAACTCGCTCAAATTGTTGAAATCTAAGGTCTTATACTGTATACTGATTTATTATTAGATGCTCGTTGCGTAAGGGAAGAGGAGGGCAGGGGGGGGAAAACTTTCTTGGACTAGGGCTCACGTAGGTACAATCGGTAGTGAGAGGGTGGATCAATTAGCGAAAGAGGTGGTGTCTTGAGGGTGTGATAATTAAGTTAATTTCAGCTACCGTAGTTATAAATGCGTTTAGGGATAAACTTGATAATGATTGGCAGGATAGGTGGGATATTACTTTAAATGGGAGGTACACTGTAAAAAAAGTTGCAGTAAAATTACATGTAAAATCGTTGATAACAAAGTTGGCTACAATTTTACAGGTAAATTTCTACCATCTAGTAAATTTCACATGCTGATGTGTTTTTCAAAGATTGTACTGTAAAATTCGTATGTAATATTTATATGAACTCTATATTTACCGAACACTGAAGTAATTTCCATATGTATTTTTATAAAGAGAGCAAGCAACTTACCTAATTCTTTTATAGCACCTAATAGGTCATACTGAATCGCTCAACCAGGGATCAAGAATGAACACGCTTACACTGTAAAAAATTACAGTAATTCTGCCATGGTAAATCAGGAATATTACATGTAATAACGTTGTGAATTTACCACAATAAATCATGTAAATTTTTGTTTTACATGTTTTTTCTAGGATATTTAACATGGAAAAAGAAATTTCGGTAAAATTCATAGCTTTTTTATGTAAGTTTAAGATGTAACAAAAATTCAAAAGGAAAATACAGGAAAAAACATGTACAATTTTGTATTTACTCTCAAAATTTACTTAAAAGTGTAAAATTGACATTTTTTTCGGTATTTAGTGCACTTTAAAAGTAATTTTACTAGTGAACTATTAATTTTGCTGTAAAAATATGAGGATCTTTTATATTTATTTGTTTTTACTCAAATTTTCGGGTAAAACTATAGATATCATGGAAAATACGAAATTCATACGCCGCAATGTGATTGGTTATTGGATTATTTATCTGTGCGCGTAGGTAATTCTATTCGTTTGTCGAACTTATTATTGGCTCAATGGTATCGTGTACGTCACAAACAATCGTAGGTTTCGCGTAAGCGTGTTCATTCTTGATCCCTGGTTGAGCGATTCAGTATGATCTATTAGGTGCTATAAAAGAATTAGGTAAGTTGCTTGCTCTCTTTATAAAAATACATATGAAAATTACTTCAGTGTTCGGTAAATATAGAGTTCATATAAATATTACATACGAATTTTACAGTACAATCTTTGAAAAACACATCAGCATGTGAAATTTACTAGATGGTAGAAATTTTACCTTATGAAGCAAATTTACCTGTAAAATTGTAGGCAACTTTGTTACCAACGATTTTACATGTAATTTTACTGCAACTTTTTTTACAGTGTACGCGAAACCTACGATTGTTTGTGACGTACATGATATCATTGAGCCAATAATAAGTTCGACAAACGAATAGAATTACCTACGCGCACAGATAAATAATCCAATAACCAATCACATTGCGGCGTATGAATTTCATATTTTCCATGATATCTATAGTTTTACCCGAAAATTCAAGTAAAAACAAATAAATATAAAAGATCCTCATATTTTTACATCAAAATTAATAGTTCACTAGTAAAATTACTTTTAAAGTGCACTAAATACCCCAAAAAATGTCAATTTTACACTTTTAAGTAAATTTTGAGAGTAAATACAAAATTGTACATGTTTTTTCCTGTATTTTCCTTTTGAATTTTGTTACATCTTAAGCTTACATGAAAAAGCTATAAATTTACCGAAATTTTTTACATGTTAAATATCCTAGAAAAAAACATGTAAAACAAAATTTACATGATTTATTGTGGTAAATTCACAACGTTATTACATGTAATATTCCTGATTTACCATGGCAAAATTATTGTAATTTTTTACAGTGTAGACTAGGAAATTTATCGGTAGCATTACACATTTTACGGAAATTACGGTTAATTTGTCGTATCAGGCAGTAGACTTAATAAAGGGTCACGGTAATTTTAAATCATATTTATGTAGAATTAGGAGGGTTAATGATTCGCATTATGAATGTAGTGGGGTAGATACAGCCTGGACATATTTTATTTAAATGTCCACTCACTGATGTTTGGCGGTCACGTACGGAGGTTAGGGCATTAGCTAAGGGATTAAATTGGTTACGACGGAAAACAGATATTAGAGATAATGGGTCGGCCGAATGGTGGGAATTTTTTAGTAATGCTGCTAAAGAACTAGATGGGTTACGACATATTTTTAGATAGATTATGAGGTATTAATGATCTTGCTTTCTTTCATTGTTCCTGACGTTTCAACGGAATTCCGTGTTTGTCAAAGGTATTTTTTTTTAAATAAACCTTCGATTTTAAATCGAATTAAAAGTTATAAGTAGTATAAAGTTTGGGACGTGGGAATACTATGAAATAGCAAATAGACGGAAAAAAAAATACCTTTGAGAAAGACGGAATTTCGTGTAAAACGTCAGGAACAATGAAAATGAGTTAAAAAGATTTAAAAAAAAATTGTGCCACTAATCTCAAGAGTTTTATTTAAAAAAAGTTAGTAGGGTAGTACGTATTTGAAATTTATGAATGAATATTTTATGCTCTTTAGTGGTCTGAATTGGTGTTAGTTTTTAGTATGGTTGGGGTATATAAATAAACAATTAAAATATAAATTTTTAATTTAATTGCTACTAATGATAATAAAACCAAAGGGTAAAAAAACTAAATCAAAGTCTAAAAATGGCTAACATGCTTCGGCCGATTAGTCATCTTCAGAGCCTTGTTAAAGTAGAGACAAGACTCTGAAGTCGACTAGTCAGCCGAAACATGTCAGCCAATAATTGGATTTCTGGGACCTGTGCCTGCTTGCGGTGCATCTGTATAACAATTTTGAATTCGAAATCCTGGTTTCTGTTTAGTTCTCTAATCGTCTTAACCTAAGCCAACCATGAAAGATTTGACAGATGAGTTTGGATGTCGTTGTATTCCAAAGAAAATTAAGAAAATGTAATGACGCACAGTAGGACCAATTGAGAAATACGCAAAATAAAAAAGGTAAAGTAAGGCTTAAATGTTGACCTTTACGACATGACTGATGAAAGCAGACAGTGGATGAAAAATACATGGAAAACACGGAATTCAATTTAGGATCCAACATTCAATCAGATATGTAGTTTTATATTCATAATGCGATATCTAATTCTTTTTTGGCAGCGGTAGCAATTTTGTATGGAGGGATTTCTTTTCTTGGTAGGGAACTGTCTGAAATGGAGATTCTGCAAACACCACAAGCCTCTTGACTTCTTGTATTTCATTCTGTCACTTCTTGTTCATATTAAAACTGCTTCTGTGAGTGCAGCTAAGACGTCTTTCACAGGCCTACATATTTATATGTATTTCTTCTAATTTTTCATGTGATAGTTTATGAAGTTTCCTAAGTTCTGGAGGTGATGTAATTTGCTTTTCAAGTCTATTTCGACGTACATATGTATAAACCTCGTTATAGTTTGGAATTTTGGAAATGATAAGACTCTTAAAATACTGTACAGCATAAAAAAATGAATCAGCAATGCTTAATTGCGAATTTTGCCACTTAAAAATAAAGTCTGGCCTATTTTATTATTAGTAAGAAGAGCATTAGATAGATTATATGTGTACAAAAGAAAGTATCAGATAGTCAGGTTTCTTGTACCAATCCGTTTATATCACACTGAAAGAATGTTTTAGTAAATTAAAGGAAGCTTATTGTGATTTCTTATAAAGAATTGCCCAGAGAATATTTTATTATATAATAAATATCAACCCTTATTCTTTAAGTTATTAATAGATGACAACATTAAAGAGCATAAGGACTCTTATTCAAGGTGACTAGACTCACCTACACTATTCACATTAACAGTCAAATACTAGCCAGTGTATTTTAAATTATAAAGCTTGTTAAGCAGAAAAAAAAATAGTTAAATTTCCCGCTATTCCATATGTTAAATTACTATACTGATTAAAAATTGAATTTAAACTGTCATTACAGTCAGAATATCTACCCTCAATATTTGAAAAATGCAAACACTTATTTACACGACAATTTTGAAGCTTAAACATGCTAAGTGTCTATAAATCTTGTTACACAAACATACAGCCAAAGATATCTTAAATAGAAATTCCTGGCAGAGGCAAACCAAACATGTTAAGGAAAAGATCTAGAACGCCAACGTCAAAACGAAGAGCACCTTTTAAGCATCTGTTCCATGGTATTCTACCAACAAACAGTCACAATCCACGAAAAAAAAGTAGGTTAATCCAGAAAAATTCTTGTAATAACGAATTCTAAAGTTTCTTCTAAATATTTGTAGGTCATGTTCCATGGTATTCTATGATTCCATGGTATTCTACCAGCAAACAGTCACAATCCACGAAGAAAAAGTAGGTTAATCCAGAAAAATTCTTGTAATAATGAATTTTAAAGTTTCTTCTAAATATTTCTAGGTTAGCGGCACTTCGCTTGCAAGTAACATAATAGAGATTAATTCGCCACCACCAATTAACCAAAATCCCCTACAACATCCACCTAAAATCCCTCAAATTTTCAATGCGAATCCTTTTTCGGAAAATTACCACCTAGACACGATTTAGGCGTCACGCCACACGAGACCAACTTGTCCCGATTCTTCGGCCTTTTCCTGGGCACATAAATATTGCCATAAGCGGGCATGCATTATTAATTTCTCTCGCCTCTGTCCGGCTAGCGTGCGCCCCCATTTCCCGGACGAGCGAACGGCCGAGCTGCGGATATCAGCCCAACGGAAAATTTCACATAATTTCCGTCGTTCGACGCCCGAAACATAAATTAAATTGAATAAAGGGCTTCTCCGCGGCAAGGGACGGCATAATAACAGCGCGGACCGCGAGGACGCGATCCGATGTCGCCGCATAAATAGGAAATTACAAATTATATGGTCGCTTTGTTGATTTGCATGGAACGCGCGATGAAAAATGGCACCGTATT
The DNA here is from genome assembly GCA_004143645.1 of Protaetia brevitarsis. NCBI lineage: Eukaryota > Metazoa > Arthropoda > Insecta > Coleoptera > Scarabaeidae > Protaetia > Protaetia brevitarsis. Next base: position 28,230 of record RXPK01001197.1, read on the forward strand.
GATTCGACCACGGAGGTAGCGTCATAGAGTCCGCTACTGTTCCGCTCTAATCGCTCAGGTAATTTAATGAAGACGGAAAACAATTTTCTATCGGCCCATGACCTGTGATTAATATTCACACAGGTTGGGTTCAGGTATGGAATCAAAAGGAAATCGAAAGGAAAACGTTGATAGTGATGAAGCTTTTCAAATAAGTGTAGCGAAGGACACAGTATAAGAACTCGTGGCACATTTTTTTTAATTGGACTACTTTAATTGGACTGCGGAATCAAAGCCCATTTGGAAAAGAACGATTTTTTCTATTCAATTTGTACAAAGGGAATGCCAATATTATACAGTGACCGGCATAAATATTGCAACATATGGGAAATTTTCTTATTATTAAAATATACTAAAAGTTTTTTGGGGGAATAGGTTGTGCATGTCTAGAAATCCCAAAATTTATTTTGACACATATCACGTGACCACTAGTATGGCGGTAAATTTAAAAAATATGCCGTGAATCTCCAAAAAGTGAGGTTAGATGACATGATATCCAAAAACGTTATTTGAAAAAGTTGTTTAGAATTCAATTCTGAGGCCGCATGCAAATTTTTGTAAACATAATTAAAAAAAAAATAAAAATCACAATTTTTCCAAATATTGTTTCATTGAATTACATATTTCCATTTTTTTCGCTTTTAGCTGCTCAACTGCTGTCCTATTTCCAAATTTAATTGATACTCAAACAATTTTGTCAATTTTTGCATAATTAACATAGCGAAAATTGAAAAGTACGATTTCAGTGTGACAATTGTTGTTGCAAGGACTGTATCTAGTAATAATAAATAAAATTTTACAAACATTTTCTCTCTAAACCGCTTAGCAAACATTACTTTTATTGAAAATTATCATATGTTTGTTTTGTTTTCTGCGTTGAAGGGAAATCGGTAGTCCAAAACTGATAACACTAAACATCTAAGCCCTCACAATGTTATTTCACGCACCGAAGGTATTTATGTAGGTTTCCAATTACAAAACTCAGTAGAAATAAATAACCAGTATTTTTAGTTAATGATAGAAATACTTAATAAGCAAACACATTTAAACAATAACTAATAGTAATGAACAACTAGAACAAGAAATGAAACTCTAAAAATGCATACTTGTTAGACATACATATCGTTCTGTTTCTTATAAGTAAGGTAGGTTTTAAAATTAGAAACAACAAAATAATGTAGTAAATTATTTTTTCCCAGCAGAGAGTGTGTGTCCACTTTCCTCCCTCATTTGAGGGAGCAAAGTTGTACTTTTCCTCCCTAGGGAAGTAAAGTCACATCTATCCGAGTGCACATTATTACAAACAACTTTTTGATGTCGATCAGCTAAATATGACTTAAACCAATCCAAGGTTGACCCGCAGATGCCGTACCTTTCCAGCTTATATAACAATATAGAATGATCAACACAATCGAAAGCTTTAGATAAATCTATTAGTATAGCCATGCAAGGTGTTCTATTATCAAAGGATCTATGAATTTCGTTAACAAAATTAAATAAAGCTGTGTTAACTGAACGTTTTGGAACAAAACCATGCTGATGTTTCGATAATAAAATTTTAAAAAATAATTAAAAATTTTAATATTCATTATTGTTTCAATAATTTTAGAGAAAGTTGATAAAATGGATATAGGACGATAATTAATTACACCCTTTTTGAAAACAGGTATTATACGCGCAGTCTTAAGACAAGAAGGAAAAATTCCCTCTCTAACAGAAAAAATTTGTTAAATAAGCTAATGGAGAAAGAATATGTTCCATTGAAGCTTTGACAATATATGAAGACACTCCATCATCACCAACAGAGTGAGTAGAGTGCAGTTTGTAGATTGCCTCAGAGACATCACTTTCAATTACGGGGTAGTTAAAAAATGTATGTTGTGTGTAACCAATCGATCTGGCAATCGCATCATAATCAACGGGAGCTGCGTTATGCACTGCAGTAAGACTTTTTGCAAAGTTAAAAAAGAAAGAATTAAATGCGTTACACATTTTATAGTCATTCGAGAAGTTATTAGGTAACTTATTACTGCATCCATAATGCTGCTGCCTATTATTTTTTATAACTGTTCAAACGGCTTTAGATTTGTTTGTTTAACACAAAGTTTTGACGTAAATTTAATATTTCAAAATGTATTACAAAGAAGTTTTTTTTTTGTAAATTTTGTGTAAAAGTTTGTCCTAATACAAGTGTTTAGACTGGTCTATTTTCTCGATAATTTTACAATCCACTATCAGCTCCCTCAAGGGTATCCGATAAAGGTGTTCCGATTACCTTAACTGGACAGCCTGTATACATACCTGGAAATATTTGTCTCCCTCTTGTACAAGATTAATGAATCGGGTCATGTTTGGTCATATCCATTGCATTAGTTTAAAGGGCACTTCAAATTGTAATATCTAATGCGATTATTTGTACTAATTAGTTTTAAAAATTAAATGAATTATCACCAGTCGGTGCGAACACGGCCAAAATTCCCCAACCCATTGTGCCCTGTTGTTGAATTATTCGCACCAGATAAATACCGGTTATATTTTTAATTACTCCGCAATATATTTGTTATGAATTCAATGCGTTCGCAACAATGGAACTGGAATCGGTTTTATGTGTTAATTACGGGCAATTTATAATTTAAATTATTCTCCCTCGTTCGTCGGCGGGATGGTTTTATTTAAAATCGAGACTATTACAACGAATTGTTATTATTGGGCGTTGTTCATTTCGTACGGTGTAAATTATTGTGGATAATTTTTCGAAATTAAAACAATAACGAATGTGGATTTGCATGATATAATAGCAGATACTCCATACTTAATTGGAGTATATAAATTTAATCAAAATTTATTAAATAGCGAAGGTAAAGGCATAAAATATATATCAAAATCTTGAATATGCGAGTGAGTGTTTAGGTTATATTCATCGTCTGTTGGATTGTTTAAATTTTACATAGCTAGACTTGACATTTAGGATATATGAATCGTCAATTAGTAATAAGGATTATTAATTATTATTGCTACCAATTTAAAAACTTAAACAATTTAACACATGATGCAAACAGGCCAGTATGTAGGCCGCTCTTTTTGGAAAAAATCAACATAGAAATCGCAACACCAAGAAGGGGTAGGAATTCTTTGAACAAACGTTTAACTACCAAAAGGTAGCAACTGACAAAAATTACAGAAAAAAATATCAAATGGTAATGACTTATCTGTCAGTTTCTTCAGTATTTTTTGACAATCTGGTCAGGTATATATTTTGTGAGATAATAGACGTTTTCGATTGTACACAGCTGGTTAACCAATGAGTTCGAACCATGACGTGATAGGTAAGAACCGGGTATTAACAACAAGTTATCCGATCGAATGCTAGCGGTTATACAGTATGGTTATAACTGTTGTAGGTTATAACATTCGGCTTTATATTTTAGAAATACTAACGTTACACTAGCCTTTTTTTACGAAATGTATAAGAGAATTACTGAAAAGGAAATATTTGCGTCTTGCATTAGGCTGTTGGACGATATCACACATTCTCCAAGCAACAGTTTGAATGTTTTGCCTGTCATTTTAAAAAATTGTGCATATAAAATTATTATATATAAGACTTATATAAGACATGAGAGAATACCAGATTATTTCGAAACTTGGGTTAATAGATATCTGGCGTATGATTTTCATATGCATCTTAGAATGCAAGTCGATACATTTCAGTGCTTAGTCCGTCTAGTACACTCAAATTTTACAAGAAAAAATATAGGCGGATGCATGGCAGTGCCATTAGAAAAATGTCTCTTGATGAGGCTTTGGTATTTAGCGAAAGGAGAGACAATTGCGTCTATCCCAGATCGCTTCAATGTTGCAAATTCAACAGCATGTGTATTAATAAATGAACTATTAGAATGTATTGTAAAACTATCAAGTAAGATAATTATTTGGCCTACGTTAGAGGAAGCTACGCATTTCAGTAACCAGAAATCGCTGGGTTTCCTGGTAAACTTCAATTTTTTTACTGATTTAGAGTACGCACATATTCAGTAACGCAGTTGACGATATTAACTAAAATAATTAATATTAATGGAATGTTACTCATAAAAGATTATTTAATTAATAGTGTAGTTGTAAAAGTTTCCTATATCGCATAAGCTGTATTTTTTTAATTTGCCGCTATTAATGGCCTCTGCAAATGAAATTTTATTAAGAATAAATGTAAAACACATATCTTTATATTTACCGTGGATTAAATTATCTATAACTATACTATCAGTTTCTTCAAACTCAACATTTATATTATTAATTATAAATTTAAGCAACATTTTTAATACTTTTTCTACGACTGATGAAAACTTAGAATTGACACCCGTTGCAAACAGCTGTAAACAGTAAGAAGAGGTTATGTATATTACTAAAAACGTTTAATACTCAAGTTCCAACTCCGGTTAAAATTGGTTCAACCAGGTTGGAACTGTGACGTCACGAAAAACACAATCGAATACTATTGGTTATAAGCGAATGATACCTGGTTAAAACCAATGTACAATAGAAAACGTCTATTGTTCAATACTTCACTGTATTTGCTTGTGATTGTTTTGATCGTGTTTGGAGTGCGCCAATATAGAAATTACGGCCAATTAAGCGAATTCAATAGTCGTATTGGTTTGGGCGAAAGTAGTTTTTCATACACTTTATTTATGAGACGTTAAATAATTACAATTCATTCTAAACCTCGTGCTCCATCTAAAGGTACTACACCAGGGCATCTATTCTCCGAACTAACGATTGAAATGTTCTTACTCTAACTAACTAATTTCCCTATGATTATTAATAATAATAACAAAAATATAATAAATCGGTCAGGTATTATTGTAATTATGTTTGCGTTCATAAAACGGCTTTTAATTATTTCGCCAAGGAGTAAGGAAAGACCATGGAAAACATTGGATATTGTACAGTCTTATGGTCTTCATTTCTCAATTAATGTTCCTACTAGGGTTACTCCTCATTCTAGTACTCTTATTGATAATGTGACGTTTTTTCTGTTATAAAAAATGTTGTCGGGGTTTAAAAGAAATAAACCTGGGATATATTTAAATTAACTTGATTTATTTACACATTTAAGGACTATTTAAGATCTACTAAATAAGATCAAATAAATACTAGGAATTAAATTACTCACTAATTACTGTTAAAAACGCTTATTAATTATTAACCACTTAATTACTAATGTCTTAATTTATGTAAACGATTTATTTGCACCGATATTTATTTCTCATGTACTAATTCGCTCGTATTTATCTCCACTCGCTATTCGCTTATTCGCACAACTCAACTCGTATCGACTGACTGATTTACGCCATATTTATATTTCGCGCTGGGGCTAGGAGACTCTTCCGGAAATTTCTAGTGCGTGCTTCGAGATTGAGAAGGGAACAATAACGAATCTTCGGCTCGGTACTGCCCTCTGTCATTCCTCTTTCGAACCTCGTACGTAATTCCTTGTTCCGCTGCGCGAGCGCCATCCAGGAGCGCCTAACGAAACCACCAGTTTAAAAATTGGCGCTCCTTACAATAATATATTGACTGATCTTTGTGCTGAGCGCTACACAGCTACGGTTTTGGAGGCTGGTGTGTCGGACCACCACGCGCAAGCTGATTAATTGTATAAACTTTAGTAGTGGCGATTCTAATGTGGAGAGTCATACATATAAGAGAAGAGTTTTTCTCAGATGAATATTCGGCATTTCGTTGACCTTATGTCTGATGAATCTTGAGATGTTCTGTCAGATGAGCTGAGCTTGGATGACAATTTTCAGCATTTTTTCAAGACTCTTTCTTAGATATTTTGACAAAGCTTTTCCACTGTGCAGAACAGATAGTTTCTAGCAAAAAATATTGGATTTAATCATAAAATTTATAAACTAGGGCTTATGTCTAAGTCGCAGTATAATCGCGTAAAAGCTGTTCTGATAAATTAATTATTGAAACTAACATAAAATTTTATGATAATTTGTTAAAAGTTGCGAAATACGAAGCCTGGAATAAAATTAATAGTAAAAACGTAATTAATTAAACTAGTGAAACTAGTACGTCATATAAAACATTTTAAAAACTTTTTTTAATTAACAAATTACACACGTATTGACACTAACATCTTGACGTGAACAAACACAAACACAAAGTGTATTTCTGTGCGTATATTTGCTTAACCTTGTTTCTTTTACTTATTTTTTTTTTTAAATGTTATTTTTATCAATATGTTTATTTACTTAAAACGCAAGACTATGTGTATTATATTTGTAAATAACATATATGTCAGAATATAATTTTGCATTAAATTTTCTTTATATCCAAAAACCTTACATATAATATATAAGGCGTATGCGTTCTTGATTGTTTTTTTTTTCTATTTTTCCATTTTAATAACTGATCTATAAAATAATTTAAAATTTATGAACTTATTAAGCAACTGTAAATTTTACTTAAATTATTTATATCGCTTTTATCGTTTATTGCAGTTTTATGTTTTTTTTATTTGCCACATTTCCTTAAATAACAGTTTATTATAATTATTCTCTTTATTCAATATTTTTACTTTTTCAAAGTCAAAACTGTGTTTTTTTCCTAAGTGTGCTTGGTTAGGGCAGTGGCATCACTGTTTATTACTATGCTATATTTGTGTGCGTATATTCTTTTATCTATGTATTGTTTAGATTGTCCTACGTATACTCTCTCACATTCTTTGCATTCTATTTTGTATATTGTATTTGTTTGCTTATTTTCATTTATAGGATCTGTTGTTTTGGTGAAAAAATTCATATTAGAATTATTAGGTTTGTGTGATACTTTTATCTTATATTTTTGAAGTAACTTTTGTATATTCTCCGATAAATTTGAGACAAAAGGTAAAGCTATGTATTTGTTATTTTCATTATTTTCGTTTTTTTTTATCTTTTTTTTCTAATTGGATAGTGCTTTTTTAAATATATTTGTTAATAAAATGTAATTAATTACATTTTTAATTAAAAATAAAAACTCAAGACTATAAGGTATTGTTGAAAATTATAGCTTGTTTTTTTTTTTGAAATTAAATGTGAATATTGTTAATTTATAGAAAATATAAATAACCAAGAAGGAAGAAATTAAATTTAAAAGTTTGAAAATGGATTAAAAGAAAAAATGCGAAACGTAGCTAATGTAAAAAAACAAAATACAATATATACCGTATTCCCGAATAAATAAAGTTTTTCTTAAAAGATAATGTTAATGAGAATTATGTCTTCTGTCAATAAATTCAAAATATTGTTCCAAGGACTGTTCTAGAAGCCCCAATAGTTGCTCAAGCTGTTCGAGAAGCAACTGTTCTTCCACGTACTCGGATATTCATATTTCGCGCTTGAATTCGGCACTTTTAGCAACTATTAAGATCAAGCCAAATGGCTCTTCTTTTCCAGATACTCCTTACTGCGTATAGACTCACGAAAACCTCCCGTACGCATCTTGTTCTACTTTACCATAAAAACTAATAATAATCATTCATTTACAGCCCTTTCAAGCGGAGAGGTTTATACGAGAGCAATAAATTCACGTTTTCATCATACTACAACATCGCTAACAAATACAGAACATAGGACCGCCGTACGTGTAACAGACTTTTCGCGAAAAAACATCAATCAAACATATTACACAAACAGCGGCCGACCCGATGCCACCGCGGACCAACAAAATGCGTCCGCTACGCTGTTGTGTCGTTCCTACCGCTATGGAGTGTATTTTTGAGTCAAGGGCCGGGTATTGTAAACCGCACATAACACTGTATATTATACAACACGGCGTTGTTCATTCATCCCGTTCGCCATTCTACTACTACTTTCAACGCGCTTGTACTTCGCTGCCCGCGGCCACTCTTCTATTTATTTATCGGCGCGAATTTGTTTTGTTTTGTCGCCAATTGCCTCCGCCATCGAGTGGACCCGTGGCGTATAAACGGCGACACGATCCGCTGTCGCCATTCGTTTTACTCGCCGGATTTATTGGTTAATTATTAATCGTATGCGCGCTCCCCCGTTTATCTAAATAACGTATAATGCGCGTTCAGCGCGGATCAGCGACTCTATACGAGCGCGCGATGCCGTCGCTCCGCTATAACGGTTGACGGTGGGTGGTGTGCGTTTGCTATTTAAAATTTACGACTTCATTCGCGACCGCATAAAATCCGGTGACGTATCCGTGTCGTTGCGCGTATCCCCGTACAAATTGCGTAATTGATGGTCAATTCAAGTGTCCCATTAATGCTAATAAGCCGCGCGACGGGCATAGGAAAGAGGACAAATAGAATTTAATGCCGCTCGAATGTCCGAGCTCCGAAAAGATTGCCGCTCAGTGCAGATACATTTATACATTCACACAATAAATAACTGAAGCTTTTGTGTACATGTAGACCCTGTCATCTGTGAAGCTGGCGGAACAATCTAAATTCGTTGTTGGTTTTTATATAAAACAACAAAAAAATATTGTCTCATTATACATGTATGTATATGAAGTTGTTTAAATAGCTCCCTCTGCACCTAATTCTTGTATTTAAATTCTTTTATTGCTCTAATTACTCTTTTTTGTTGAAGAAATACCTTCTGTGTTACTATTGATCCACCCCATAAGAATATGCCATAAGTTGCACTGCAAAATAAGCAGTGCGGGCTGCTTCTTCCCCGGCCATTTTTCTGATCCTTCGGATGGCATATACACATTTTACTAGTCTAGGAAAGATCTTATCAATGTGTTCAGTCCATGTTAGAGCACTATCCAGATGAATCCCTAAGAACTTCACCGCCTCTATCGTCGGAGCCTTGGTGGTGTAACGGAACGGGTTTTCTTAACTGGAAACTTTTGGGGGTGGTCAGTCCAATTTCAAATAACACAAAACCAAATTCCGTCTCACAGATAACCCACCTGCTCTTTGGAGCGACCAGCCACTGCTGGAAAGCAAACTTTTTGTTCGGTAGCGATTGGTTTTAGAAGATCTAGTCAAAGATGCTCTCCAACAGTGTTTTCCTCGGTCAGTCGAAGCAGGGCCGTTAGTCAGCCTAAAGATTGTCGACTTACCCACTTCGTCGGCTTTCTCCTAGCGAAATAACTTCCTCTCCAAAACTTTTCTATGGGTACAAGTTAAACTTCTTTTTTTTAAAATTAGGTATGGCGAAATAATAGAGTAACTACTTTTTACATTAATATATTGAATAAATTTGTGACAATAGATTTAAACTAACAAACTACAGATTTAATAAAATAACAAGCAAAAAGACAAAACGAAACACAACTATTTGGATGAATATTTTTAGACTTTTTATAATGTTGTTTAACTAAAGCTCTTGTAATTTTACTTACAAAAATTATTTATCAAGGGAGAGAGAGAGAACGAGTTACGGTTTTTACGGTAAATGATTAGTTTTAAGCAGAAATTTTAAACATCTTACCAACCGATGTGGGTAATTAATTCTTCCCGTAATCCAAATTATAAGGCACAAAACTTACACAACACTCACAAAAATTTAAAGAAAAAGAGTTTTTTTTTCGAACGGTTTTAGCACAAGAACAAAACACTTCTCGAGGAAAGCTTTTGCTTCCTGTTCTCGAATTTTTAAGCTTATTTTTTAATTGCAAAATTTAAGAAGGGAAGTTTTAATTTTAAGATATGGAAACGCCCGACAACGAAAGGGGTATCGCGTGCTTTACTGTAGCTAAATCGAGGTCCATGAATTAATTGTTTCAAAACAGCAATGTAAAGAATTTTTATAACTTTGGTTGTGACGTCATTCTACACTGATAAACTCGTTCCGCTTCTCTTTACAGGAGGGCGCAAGTATGATGGAAGGCGTTATTTTTCTGATCTTCAAACGCCCTTCTTGAGAGTAACGTAGGATCCGCTGATCAGCATTTGTAACATACAATAAACAAAGAAGCAGATAATATACAAAGTAATACCGTATTATCTCAACTACGCGAGACTTTAAACAAAAATAGACTATTATTTCCTGTGAAGTAGACGCTGCTTCAGCAATGCTACGGTACCTATCATCAACGTATTAATAAAATGAATTTAAATGCTTTGTATTATACAGGATGGAATTTCGTATTCTTACAGTGGTAAAAAGCAGCGACTGAGTTTTGCCAACATTGATTTTTAATTTATTTGCAGAAAACCATTTCTGTGCTTCGCCTACCACGTAGTCAACAGGGTATTCCTAACCATTATTTGCTGGATTGATTAGGAAGGAAGTATCATCCGCATACATTAGAGTTTTTACGCAGGTTACATCATTCACATAGATGGCAAATAAAAGGGGACCGAATACAATTATTATTATTAATTTATTATTTAAATACAATACCCCCAATATTATTGCGTTTTTAAAAGCCCCAATAAATTTTGAAACAATAAGATACAACATACTTTAGCGCTAAACTAATTTATTTCCAAGATATCTTTGATTTTCTAAAAATTATGTTACTTGCACTGTTCGAGAAAAGCGATTGTAATTTAATTACCACTTATTGAATAAGCGAATTAAATTTTTTAATTAAAATTAAGTATTTTAATATACTGGATGTTCGTCAGCAAAGCGCAAACTCAGTCAACTTCAAATGGGTATCCCTTACTTTTTTTTTAAATAGAACACCCTGTATATATTTACATTATTGAATTCCTATTAACAAGTGCTTTGATTCTTGTTAAGCATACTCTATGTCTGCCTCTTTTCTTCCTTCTCATTTTTCGAGTTATTATAGTTAATTATTTTTTTATTGTTGGAATCATATTTGTAATCTTAGTAGACGACGATTGTAAAAATGAACGCTAGAAAATAAATATTTAATATAAATATTACAAAAACATCAAAAAATAAACAAACAAATATAAGTAAACAAACCAAAATGCCAAATGATACATAAAAAAAATAATTAGAACACCGATATTTTCGATATAACCGCCATTTTGTCGAACGCACATTTGTAGTAGCAGATGTATTGACATTCAGCAGAATTATCTATATTATGTGCAGAATGAGATGGTGCTCCATCATGTTGAACCAAATTGTACTTCTGAACAAAGTTTCACACTTTTTTTATAGAAAATCAAAGCATGCTATGCAATCGTATAGGGATGAAAATGCAAGAAGTCGTATTAGGCATTTCTTCACCAAAGATATGAATACGTCCCTGAATTAAGCATCAACTGGAATGCACATGTACCAAATTTCATTAAAAAAAATATTTCATATTAATAATTCTCTGACAAAATTAAGAATTACACTACTTATGAATTTACATTATTTTGATCAAGTAAACCAAGAATGTCAAACAGAATGTCAAAAATAACTGACACTAGCATTTTTTATTCGTAATAGCATTAAACAAAGTTATGAGAATACCAGACAATAAAAGCTACCTCTCATGAAATTATTGTTGCTTTCACTAATCCACCATTCTTTTCAATACATTTATCATAGTTCTTCCAGAAGTTGAAGGTTACTTTTCTCAGTTTCCTGGGGTTATATTTACACAAGCTTGACTTGTTCTAACTCGTAGTTCTTTCAGTGACTCTGGTGTTATCTGGTTATCCATCACCTTTTGCTTAAGGATACTCGAAAGCAAAACAACGAGTGGCGTCAAGATCGGTGACTGTGGCACCCATTCAATTAAAGAACTATTTCGTCCACTTCATGCATTATTAAAGTTTTATTAAACCATTGCCTCATCACTACTGCGTTATGTAAGGTAGTGGTAAGGTCAGTGTAAGCAAGTCCAAAAAACTCACTCTCTGAAAATTCAGAAGAAGACGGTCATTCAAATTACCCTCAAAGAAAAAAAGACCAATAATTCTATTGTCAAGTACCTCGCGCCACACATTTATTTTAATTGATATTGTCCCCCCGCATTTATGGTCCACTCAGTAACAAGGTCTGAGACTTGTTCCCAAATCCTTCCAAAGTAACAGAATAACACAGTGCACTGGTAGAATTAACGTCTTCTAGACAATTTCTGATATGTCACTTACTTTTGACATTTTATTTTACTTACTTGATCAAAACAATGTAAATTCATAAGATTAATGAGATTCTTAATTTTGTCAAAGAATTATTGATATCCAATATTTTGTTTTTATGAAATTCAGTACATATCTATTCTAAGTGGCCCTAAAATCCAGTGGGATATTCATATCTTTTGATATACACACATAATTTTTACGAAGTTAAATTAAACGGAGTAGCTTTCCTGAAAACAGTGAAATTGTTCACCAAAAAATTTGTTAAAATAACACTAAAAAGAAATATTTTACACTTTTCGGAACCGTTTTCAACTACATCCCATTTAGTTAGTAATTCCCAACTCCAAAAAGGAGAAATACAATATCTTTCGACGGTGTTACTTTTTGTTTAACATCCTTCGGAAAAAAATTCTACTACATTTGGTGTTGATAAACGATTTAGCAATAGTAGGGAGTTAATGTAACACCAAAACGTGAACTAATACATCATTACAGAGATTTTATTTTGGTAAGGTTGTTACAAAAATTCCGAAAAGCGAAAATTAATTCCTTAAACTTGTTAGAAACGGATAAGTTGCATTATGTAAATCGGTACTTCCCGAATGTTTTGAAGTGGGGAGGAACCGCAGCTAGCACTGCAGAATGTGTTTCCTTGAGCCTTGCGTCTTTGCATTTGCAGTAATCAGTATAACGTACAACATACATGTTTCTGTACGTGCGTAAGCCTTCCTTATGCAACAATGGTAGAAAATACCTTATTTGTAAGTTGTGTTTTGAACGGCTATATATTAATAATATTCAATATAAATATGGATTCTTTATTGTAACTAACACAAGTGATGATATAAATTTTCCAAAATTTGCTCAAATAAAGCATATATTTAATCGCAGATCAAAACATTATTTTGTGTGTAAATCTTGGGAAACTATAATGTATTCCGAGCACTTTCAAGCCTTCAAGGGAGTTGAAAATTCTTTCGATGAGTTTGTATTCTGTTTTGATAGTTTATATCATGTACTACCGTATAGAATGTCACAGCCGTTATAATAATCAAAATGATTTGTACTTTATAAATAAATATGAACTTGTTTAAATTTGTGTTGCATTTTAAGTATTAAAACTTTTTATACTCTTCTTTACCTTTTCTATTTTAAACATTCAAAATTTTCAGTTTATAATTTTTATGAATGTTTTTGAATCACATAAAAAAGTAATCTTCACTCCGTAAAAGAGCAGTACTAATTCCATAGCAGAATTAGGTAACACCGCAACTGAATTCAGTTTACCTTGACACGGAGTTCACGCTACCGTTAATGGCGTGCATGTAACTCCATAAAGGAGTTTATATTCAACTCTGTAATGGAGTTTTGCTAACACAAATAAAAGTTTTGCTAACTCGAATGGTAAGCATAATCTGGCAATAGAGTACTAATCACACCTCCTCGGGTTAAAGACAATTCCAAAATCAAATAATTTCAACTCCTTTGGCATATCAACCTCACACTACAATGGAGTACTGCTATTTCTGCACAGAAGAAACTTCACCTGTAAAAGTGAAACTTTAACTACATAAAAGTGTAATTTAATTCCTAGACACGGGTATTACTATTAAACTACACAACTCTGTTACATTTAACTACTTGTGCATTTTGACGCGAAGGAACTACTAGACGGTGAGAAATCGTTGTTAGATCCAACTCCGTATTTCTTTGTGTGCATGATTCATGTATTTTAATCTCTAAACAGCTTGCTTTGGTTTCCTATAAAAAAAATTTAAACTTCGCTCAGAAGCAAAGTTTCTCAGTACTAAAAATAATAAAAATAGAAAAAAGTAAATGCTGGCGTTTCATTGAAAAAACACACTGACTAAATACAACTACACACATACCTCCAATCAATTTGTCCACTCGATAATACTCTTAGTAATTCTTCGATACAATTAAGCATCAGCAACTCAGTTCTCTTTATCCATCATCGGAGTGTAGGTAATACACCCTTCCTTACCATTTGTTTGGTCACAGCAGGCGCACATCCATCCCGAATTATATTCTCCCGATGTACTTGTAAATTAGGCCCGAACAATTCATGTATGCGACAGCTTGATTTATGTTCTGGAGCTGTGACAAGTACCGATGTCGAAAGGAGTTTTTCTTGGAACCGATACCCTTTATGTTTTACAAATGACTGTATCGATTATCATTTTTGAGAGGGCTCACATCCGGTTCCGAGGAGAACTTGACGACCACCGTTCTTCTGCTGGTAGTCGCCGTTGTTTTACGTAATGCTCCACGAACCGTGCTTTTTGCTGTTACAAGTGTAACTTTCCATTCGTCTCTACCATTTAGCATCCGTTAGCTATAAGCTAATTGATCACAATCTATCTGCGCGTATGGTTGCCTTATAGAATTGTGAGATATCTTTTGTATTGATACGACTGTCGTAAAGTAAATAAACCATCCATTAAAGCCAAAATAAAACATCTGCTGACTGCTGTTTACTCTCATAAACGGGACGACATAATAGAAATAATTATTTTTGATGAGACGAGCGGCTATACAAGAACAAATTACTCTTGAGTAGCATTGAAAAAAGACGGGGCACGCGCCAAGGCAACAATGTATTTGTAGCCGGATAACAATGCCTCTGAGGTTCTAAAGTTGCCGTAACACCAACATAACAGCGGCATGATCCCCTATACTGAAGTGGCGGCCCGGTCTTATATTCTTTCTTTTTTAGATCTGCTAATGGATTGGGATTTAATATAATAACCACTTGAATGGAGAATACTTAATTAAATTTTAGAAAAACGAGAGACCTCTGGGTTAGATAAGTTGCGTTTAGATATAAAGTAAACTTTTAAATGTAATGGTATGAATGATAATATTTCAACTTGCGCTGTTTAAAACATATTTTTTTAAAGAGTTTTTTTTTCTTCGGTAACCCTTCTACCTTGGTTATGACATTCTTTTTTTAAAAAATAAGATAAAAAGCCTATTTTTGTTATAATTCCGTTATCCTTCTTTCAAAGCTACTTATACACACAATCGAATAATTGTTATTTAGGAATTACTGATAAATTGTTGTGAAAACTAGAAGAAACAATATCCTTGCTCTTTTGGTGTGTTAAAAAGAAGAGTCGGTGTTGTCAAATAAAACCCCTAGTGGAAATGAAGAAATCTGTCAAAGTGACAGGAACGTGCATCTTTAGTTTTACATTTCGTGGTTTTTTGCAAAAGTAGAATGGACTTATAATCTCAAAGTAAACCTCACCAGTTGTAATGGTGTTAACATCAACGAAGAGGAATAGTGATGAAAGGAAAGAGCTTGACGTGTATCAATTCTGATTCTTTGCAAAGCCATAAATTGGAATTGAGGCTAAAGAAGGCACTTTACGGTGATTTAGTCTTTTTGGCATTATGTTCACATATGAATGTACTGAAGTGATGCCAATAAATTGATATGATTATGATTATGAAATGCTGTTTTAAACAAACGGATCCAGAACAAACTTGCAGCTGGCATCCAGAATCGCATACGATTTAGCGTTGAATGAATTTCGGTATACCTTCAACCTTCTTTTTTAAACACAATACCCAACGTTATCGATTTTTAAAAGCGTCAGTAGAATTAAACAAAAGATACACACAAGAAAACGATTACTTTGATGGCAAAGTGATTCTCACTTTCAGTCAAGTAAAGGCACGTTCATATATACGCAAAGAAGTTATTTACTTGATCAAGATAGTATAATTCTTTGATATTTAATAAATATGTAGTTGATTTAAACACTTACATACTCATGTTGCGTAGCGTTTTGCTAGCATCCCCACTGCTTCAGATGGTTAATACCAATAACAAAATAACGTATGCGTTGCACTGGATGCCACATACAGCTAATTAAATTTAAGTGTTTAAAATACTTCCGAGAGAAAATACTATTGATTAGTAATTCAAGAAAATAAATATTTTACACAAATAGGTAATAACTAAACTAAAATTTTATTAATGAGTAAACTTTACTGTGTAGTGAATATAGTCAAAAAATATTTATATTGAATTAAGAATGTTTTCTGGTGTAAGACAACTTAGTAAATTCAATTATTCCAAGATTTTGATTACCGAAAATAAATGCTTGACTGTGGAAAGCATTGAATTATTACCACTAGAGTAATGATAATTTAGGAACAATACACCGACCTATTTATATCTTCGGGTGTATTTATAGTAGTATTTTAATATACTGCGTGTTCGCCAGTAAAGAGTAAACTCAGTCAATTTCAAATGGGCATATCTTTTTATAAGAAAACCCCGCTAATATGTTTACATCATTGAATTCTATTAAGTACTTTGATTTTTATTAAACATACTCTAAGTCTAATCTTCTACTTTTCGAGTTATTACAGTTTTGATTAATTTTTTATTTTTATTATCATATTTGTAATCTTAGTAGGCGATGATTCTATAATCACAATGAGAGTCTTTTTTTTACGTTTAATCATGTTTAGTGTAAGTAATTAAATTATTAGTAGAAAATAATGTTTTTGAAAGAAAAATTGGTTACTGTGGTGTCTGTACTAGGAGAATATGACAAACTATTTTCTGGTTTTACTTATATATAGTCAAAGGAAACTTAATGTGCTCTCTTTAAAAAAAAATGAAGGACTGCACTACTGGAGAAAGTGAATTTTCAGTAGTAGACAGTGTTTTTGAATCCTCAAATATTTCTATGCGGGCGGTCGTATTAAGCCAGCAGAAATTTCATCGCATTTTAAACAAAAATAAATGTTATGCTTACCATTATTAGAACTCCAAGATATCAATGTGATTTCAATCAAAAGTTTCGAATGTTTTGTTAATAGGACCTAGAAAATCAAAGATATCTCGGAAATTAATGAATTTAGCGCTAAAGTTTGCTATATCTTATTTTTTTTTTTAAATTTACTGGCGCTTTTAAAAATGCAATAACATTGGGAGTATTGTATTTAAAAAAAAGAAAGTTGAAAGCTGTACCGAAGTTATCAAACAATTCTGCGTTATAGAAAAATTATAATCTTACAACAACTTATAAAACACTTTTTTCCTATCTGTCATTGCTTACGCGTTATAGAGGAATTCCTTGCTGGTGAAATATTCTGTATAAGCAACGAATAATGAGGTAAGTAAAAGTAGTAAAAAAATCAGAATTATTACGTATTTAATAAACATAATGTTGTTATAGTAACTTTATGTAATTTCTTGTCCTCATTTGCTTGCATATGGTAAGTATAGTTGAAAAAAGTACCTTCAAAAACAATCGATATTCTTGGTATTAATTTGGATAATGTAATAATGTTTTTATATATGAAAAAAAAAATCATTTAAAACATTTTCAATTATTATAATTCACTACAAAAAAATAAATTTGGTTGTAAACTAACAACATTTTAGTTTCACAGGATATTGACATCAAGTTTTTCAATTGAAACGGTACGTCCAGTTTAATTGTCCTTAAAGTTTGAGTTCAAATTTAAGTTGGCACAGTTGCGCTAAATTAATTTGTTTTGGAGATAATTCGATTTCTTATAGAAAAGTGTCACATTCAAGCCCTTAAATAGATATTGGTATCTCATGTGGGCTTTCGACTTTCTTCAATTTATCTATGATAGTAAGAAACAGATTGAATGCAAGCAAAATGGTGCGTGCTAATGATTGTGTGCAATGAAATTGGCCGAAAATTAGTGCAAAAAAAAATACAGAAAAGTCAAAACTTCAAATAGAAACCTTTTTTCAGCCTGGTGATTATTTGAAACTAAAGATAAGGGCGATTTAGTTTGAAGATCTCTATATCTATCTGTAAGCATTCCAGGTATTTTGAAGAAAAGCATTTTCTTGCACTTTAAAAAAAAATGTGTCAAGAGATGGCTACAGTATTAAATTGTGATTATTTTGTGTAAACAAAAATACCTGCGCAGCTTTATCTCACAACATAAAGCTATTTAAATTTACTTATTATCCATGGGGAATGTAACAAAGTAATATCAAAAACATGTGGCACTTTCGTTTTATGATATTCAAAGAAGCAAAAACCATCGGCAAATGCTGTAAGACGATTAGCACAAAATGTTAAGAAAAAAACTATAGCTCAGTTGCTAAAAACTATAAAATAGATAGACAAAAACTGAACTAATTGGAACAAAACCACAATTTAACAAGAAAAATAATTTAAAAAATGTAGATGTAATTAATTTAATATATATTTGAAATTTCGTACTTAGACATGCTGTTTTTTTTTAAGAATAAATATTTTTCATTATGTTTCTAGAACATCCAAAGTACTGGATGTTCTAGAAACATAATACAGTAACGGCAATACAAAAAAAAATTGAGGTAACCTTTTTTTTGGAGATTTTTCTTTGTCAAAACCAAGTATAATATTTTTAAAGAACTTACAGAAGAAAAAACTAACAACCAAGCCTAAAGTTAAGCTCACTTGTTCTAGGTTTTTTGGGCGGTGGACTCTTGGGGCACTTTTCCTGAATATTGATCATAGATTGTCAAGCATTTATTTTTTATAGTATGTAACTCTTCTTCTTTCCAATCTTTTTTTTAATTTAAGGATAGGTACTTTATTATATCTTTCGCTCACTAAGGAGCATCATCAGGCGATATTACAATTCAAATTTAAAGTTAAAATTAAATAGAAATAATAGAATAAACATTAATATTAAAATTGGAATCACATTTTCTATAAATTCTTTATGAATTTATATAACAAATGTAAAAGTAAGTAAAGTATACTTATAAAAGCGTCAAATTATAAAAATAATAAAGTACCTACCATGTTAACACACCAATTAATTAACAAAAAAAATGTAATTTTAAATATAAATTGAAAGCCAACTGTGTTATTTTCAAACATGTATGAGGATAGATTATATACTTATGCGTTTATTTTAGTATGTCGTCCATTACACTAAGGACTAAGTATATGTTTTGTGTAGCAGCGCAAATATATAAATACCTATGAGTAGTTTTATAAAACATTGTTTCTTATTTAGAAAATAATAGACTGGAAAGAAAACGTAAAAAGAAAATACTTTATAAAAGTTTAAATACGACATTAATATTAGAAAATTACAATTTTGAGGAAACTTAAATATTAAGCATTAATTATTGAGAGAAACACGGAAAAGCCTGAACTTTTTGTGCGTATTTTGATTACGAATCAGTTACTCAGTAATATTATTGCGTAGTTACTATGTGATTACTAATCACAATTATCGCAAACATTTTGTCCAACAAAAACATTAAGTACACATAACTCAGATGACCTTTATAAATTTGTCACGTAACACGTATCTATCTAGTCTAGCAATTTTAACATTATTTACCCAAACGTGAGCACATTTAGTAGACAATGCAAAAAGTGTTCTACAAATTCTGATCTCATGCTTTTTTCCGCGAGCACGTTTGTAAGGGCATCTAATCTTATGAACTACTACGTTACAATTTTTCAAAAGTTTTTGCGTGACATTTTAGGGAGTGGTGAAGAAATTTCGATAATAAATCAAAATTCACCAAAATATTTGTAAGTTTTCTTTTGCTCATCATAAACGCAGTTAAAAAAATCTTCCACAGTTACAGCAATTAAGCAAACAATATAAAAGCAAAATTCCCTGTGATGGTAATAAAGTATCGAAAGTATTGGCAATTTCTATAATGATCCCTAAGGTTTCCAACAGGAAAACTAACAGAAAGCCCAAATAGGCATAATAAGTCAACTACCAATCAATTAAATTTTGAAGAAATGTACACCTTTGCTAACTGAGCAAACATTTGGCGCTCTCCACCGTCCCATCCACTACACTGAGAAAAATGGGCTAAGTAAAGTGTTTACTTGATAAAAAATTATTTACAGTAGATAAAGTTTTACTTGGAACTATTCTCGTTAATTAATACCTGCAACTAAACCCAATTTCCCGAATGCAAGTTGTTACTGTAAATAGTGCTTTTATTAACGGCTATTACACAGCGTACCTGACAAATTTGTGGTAAGTAACGTATTACTTATGACTACCGTACTGGTCTAATAAGCACATGTTAGTAGAAGAAACAACAATGCTGATCGCTATTAAACTCATGTATTTTCTTAAATAATGTAACAACTTGCCACAACTATGATTATTTGAGTTTTGCTGCCACCCCGTGATTGTTTTACTATTCCTGATTCGCTAATGCGGCGGAGTAATGAAATAGTCCCCGAGAAGGCTATGCGCGCCGGCGCGGGCTAGCATGCAAGTAAAAGACGGACGTGTGAAAAGGTCGTCGAAAAAAAGTGGCCAAGGAGTACGGCCATTGTAGGCCAGCTGGAACGCAAATATATTAAAAATACCGGGTGAGTTAACTCAAGGCCCATCCGTATAAAGAATCCCAGCGAAGAGAAGAAGAAGTACCGAGCCTATAAGCAATCGGATATTTCAAGATTGCAGTTTTACACCACGTGGTGGGATATTTGAATTCCCCTTGAATTGTGATGATATCTGCGCCCGCTGGTGAAGTTAAAGTGTGGATGCCGTCGCTAGGTGAGTGACAGTCCAAGTGCCACCTGCAGTTAGGGATACCCCGACGAAGCAGCCCATTTCAGAGAATCAACTCGCCGAGAGAACGCCCAGTGCAAAGCACCAACAGAAATCGCAAGTTTACCGCATAGGTATATTATTTTTTTGTTGGTTATTAGTTGTAACTTCAAAGCCATATTTCTCTTTGTCCTTTGTTTAGATTTCAATAATTTCAATAACTAAATAACGTTTCAAGGGAGCCCCATTTACCTTATCTTTTATTATTGCTTTGTTCATTTTTTCATTAGTAAGGAATATATTTTATGTAAATTGTACAAAAAAAACTGTTGTTAAAGTGAGACCAATATCTTTCATTCATATCAGGTACTCACTGTGTTTGTCCTATACAAATAAAACTATTACTAATAATACTGCTTTTTTTTTCTTAACTAATGTAATATTACATCTTTAGCAAATAAATGCGAATTTAATCTTCAATTATTAATGCAATCGAAGCTAACAGACATGAATAGTATTAAAATTATTCGCAAACAATTTTGAATTACGCATTGCTCGGTACGCAGTACTTATAGTTGCATGTTTATAAATAATCGAAGATTTGTGGAACTTTTTTTTGTTACTTTATTCAGTTATTCACACAGAGTACACAGTAAGCTACTTAATAAATATTCACTAAAACTTCCTCGTTTCCTACACTACTATAGTTGAACAACAAATTTAAGGTAAGTATATTGTATATTTATAGCAAACCATTACCTTTATATATCAGGTATTTAGTGATGTGCATTAATGATACTTTTTCCTTATCACAAGTAATCTAATAGCTTGGTATTAATTATGAAGGTGTGATAGCTGTTAAAGAATAGTTCACTCACAGCAATACACCTACTACTTGACAAGGGCAAATCTTTGCTTACTGCAACTACATATATTCTTTGGCTTGCTACTTCAGTTTAATTATCATAAGTAACTTCATAAGTTATCGGTATGAAGCAGACCGTAAGTAACTGAGTTGGCTTGTTGTTAGTATCAGTGTTTAGGATCTCTTTTTTACTAGTGCTAAGTAATCAGTGCTTTTGTCCCCTATCCAGCTGAACTTTGTACTTACGATAATTTTTATTTATGATTATTAAATTTTTTTCTCAGTGTACGATTTCCTGCCCTCATTCCCAACGCTTACGTGGGCATTATTTCCAATTACATTCAACTCTAATGTAGAGAACAACAAGCACAGGCTACGCGCCAGACGCCGTCCTACCCGCAGAACTGTCCGTCTTAGGTGCACCTCGTCACTGCGATAACGTATCAGAGATGACTAATGACCCGTCCGCAAGAATGTGTAGCGTCATCTCATCGTTTAGCGTTCACGGCACGCTGTTTGTACGATCCCGCTGGGTTCACAAATTAGTTTACGGGAGGACTCACGTGCCCTCCCGGCACCATTCTCTATACATACAAACGCGTACGCTACGGTCATTCATCGGTGATGTGCCGTCCAATTTTACTATACGTATATACAGATCTAATTATCGAGCAATTAAAGAAATGGCCGGAATTATTTTAAATCGATAAACGGTATAGATTTGACTATAGCCAATTCGATCGTAAAAACTGATAGAGTAGACAATTACAATCTTGATCCTTCCTGTCCGTGTATATCGAAATATACCAACGTGAACATCACTGACACCCTAGCAGCAAGACATCTTGTAACGTATTTATGATATCAATTATTATTGTCTGACGCGCGTGACTCGGCGTTTTTTTTTTCTGAAGATTTGCTTCCTCCAAGCGGACGACGTGGTACAACCTTTACACGCAATAAAACATGGAGTAAAAGAAAGAAATCCGCCAAAGGCAGGGACAATAACTTGCGGCCGAAATGTACCTGACATTGTGTCAACAACAGCTTCTTCACGCTGCGAAAGTTTCTTGTCACATCCGCTGACACCTGTTACTAAACGGTTTAGTTGTGAAAAATGTGTTGGTCATCCTTCATTGATTAATTAGATATCTTGCACGAAGTAATCGAGTTCGTTATTGACTTTTAGAGAGGAACTAGTCTTATAGGGATTTTTGTATTTTTGTAAATAACACGGCAGGTGTTAGTTTGCGTTCAATTTCCTTTTCTTTTACACTTGCCCTTTCTCAACTACATTATAATACATACGGGTTGACCTGTTCGCATCTTTAAATAGGGATGCAATATTAATATAACCGCTTGTATGGAACGGCTACATATGTAACAGTAAACGCCGGTGGTTATTGGTAGTTGCGGCCAGTTTTGTTAGCTTAAAGTAATATTTCAATTATTTTAAGTATTTAATGTAATAAATGTTCAAATTGGGCTCCATCAGCGTGGGCACAAACTTCTAAACGACGACTTAATTCTCTATTGCAAGATGAAAGTATCACCTCCTAGGTTATTCTCCAGATATCTACCTTGAGACCATGTATTATGCTGGAAATTATGTTAAGGAAAAAAACTTATTTTTGTTGTAGGTTCATTTGATTATATCAATAGACAAGTTTATTATTGTGAGCTATTATTATTTTTCTATTTTACAATTATTAATTTTCTAAACTTGTTATAACATCATCGTATTCTATGTAAAATCGGCCTTCTTTTGGATGACAGAAAAAGAAAAAAATGTAAAAAATAGGGAGGTATGGGGTACCCCGTCCACCGTATTAACTTTTGCGAATACGGACGACGCCACCCTTAGGGCCATGCAATATGCTGCAAATTATGTTAAGAAGAAAATTTCTGTTACAATTTAGGATAATTTGTTAGTATACAAATTCCTATAAATAACCCCACATGAAAAAGTCAAGAGGCGACAAATCCGGAGAACGAGCAGGCCAAGGAATAGAACATATGTTTCTAATCCATCCATTAAAGGGGTAAAGTGCATTTAAATAAACATCACAATTTGCGCATTATAGGGTGGAGCACCATCTTGCTGCCAAATTCGGTTTTGTTTTTCATTAAGAGGAATATCTTCCATTAAATCTGGAAACACATATTGCAAAAACTGTAAATAAGGTTGACCTGTTAGGATTCCATCGTAAAAATTTCCATTAAACATTCCACACCATACATTTATTCCCCATAGAGTTTGAAAGCATGCTTCCTCCTTCCAACGCGGATATTGGTTGGACCAGTAATGAGCATTATGTTTATTCACAACACCATTATTGTGAAAGCGGCCTTTGTCGCTCCATAAAATACAGTTAAGAAAATTCGGATTAGCATCTTCTAAAGCTTGCAATCGTGCAATGAAATCCCGTCGTCTTTGTAAATCGTTTGGCCTTAATTCTTGCAATAAATGAATTTTAAATAGATGATATGGATGCGCTTTTAAAATTCTATATACTACATCCTTACTAACTCCCACTTCTGACAAAATTCAAACGGACACCTGGTGGTTTACTGCTACATATGCCAAAACGCTGATCACGTTTTCTTCATTTTTAGGAGGAGCATTATGGTTAGCATGTTTTGCAGTAGAAGGAAATGATCCAGTTCGTAACTTTGCTAAATGTTGTATGTGATGGATAAGTACTGCTGTAGATTAGTTTACCCGCGTTACCGCTGAGTGTATTTTAAGTTGCGTAGATTTTGTCTTGTTTACTTCGATCAGCCATTTGTTCAATGTACCGAGAGAATTTTCACAATTATAATTATATGTTTGTATAATTTTAGTTAAAGAATTGATTGTATAATTTATTTATTTAAGTGATAAGTTTTTTGAAATTAATTTCATTCATTAAGATGTCTATTGTTTGAGTGTTAGAGTTAACGCCTATTCTACTAGATGTTGGCGTATGATTTGTACGTCTGCGTTGTTGTTGTATGAAATACGACTGTAGAATTTTGTCAGGCAGTTCCTTGGTTGACTTTAGCGTGAGTACATGTATTTTTAAATCTTTGCTGCCATTTTGTTAATTCATTTCTTATTGAGATTTGATTTCTTTGAAATATTTAGCCAATCACGGAATTCATTTTATAATAATTGTTATTATATTGATGTGTGCACATTATAGATATAAGATCATTTATTATTTCTGTGCAGGAAGATATGTTTTCAGTTTAATTTTTCTCATTATATTTTAAAGAGTTAATTTTTCCGTTTTCTGTTTTGCTGATTGCTTTGTGCTTGCATTCAGTTTTAATTTTTGTAAATTTACTTGAATTTGTCCACGCTTAATTTAGTTTGTGTTAATTTGAAACCATGTGGTTTGAAATTGAAAGATATTGGATTATCTTCCTGAACAACCAAATCTTTTGCTTTGTTTAGGAAATACCATTGTCCTATTGTAATTTAGAATCAAGTGCAGTTTTTTTTATTTTTGTCCAGAACCTTCAGTTCACGGTTTTTTTTTCTGCCATTTTGTAATTTTACCCATTTTTAAAATAATTTTATCCGTTGACCTAGCTAATTTAATTTTTCATTTTTAATATTCATTTTGCATTTTCATTAATTCATTCAGTACACAGCAGTGCGTTCTGGAAATCTTTTTCGATACAAATTTTCAGCTTCTGTGGAATTCTTTCTGCATTCTCCGTAGATTAATAACATGTCTACATATTCATTTGGATCGTATGTAAACGGCATATATTAAATAGCTGAATATAACACAATTGCTTACATGACATACTTTTATGATACAACCGAGACTGACGCTTTTCACAAGTTCGCAATATCACACCAACTTTAATCGAACTTACATTGCGATTTTTAAAATGTTTTCTTGCTACTTGCGATCGCTAACGTCAAAACAGACAAAGCAAATTAAAAAATGTGTCAAACAAAAGTTGTTTACTAATTTTTGACAAATAACATGCAACATTAAAAAATGCATGTTTCCCTTTAAAAAATCAAAGTCGGCCTTGAAATCTCCTTCAAGGTCACGAGCAAATAAAAAACTGCATACGTCATTTTCGACATAATATAATAATAATAATAATATAATAATAATAATAATAATAATAATAATAATAATAATAAATAATAATAATAATAATAATAATATTTATTTGCTGTCCGATCACATGGGTGATATAAGCAAAAGTCAAGATACAAAACATACAGACAAAAAAAATACATTACAATGATAAAAATCCTCATAAGAGTACAGCACTTCAATTAAAAAATTTCTACAATTACGTTTAAAATCGTTTAAGTTATTAATGTTTCTCATATGCAGAGGCAAGCTATTGTATAATCTGGCAAAACTATACCTTGGAGACTTCTCGAAAAGAACCGTAAGGTGTCTGGGCAGTACACAAATATTACATTGTCTTAGTTTGGTAGTTCCTTTCGTCTCTAAATATAAGTGACAATTTTTTTTAACATGTATCACTGCCTTGTATATGTATACACTTGGCAACGTTAACAGCTTGTAGGCACGAAAGACCTGCCTACAGCTATCACGAGGCCCCAATCTGAACATCAAGCGCAAGATTCTTTTCTGTGCAATGAATACACGCTTGTAACCTGTGCCTCGTCCCCACATCAAGATGTTGTAAGAGATGGCAGAGTATACCAATGAGTAATATACACACAGCAGGGAGTCACTATCTAACACTGATTTTAGCTGGAAAAGAGCAAAATAAGCTTGATTAAGCTGCTTACACACTTGTGATGTATGTTCGACAAAATTCAGGTTGCTGTCAACTATGATACCAAGAAACTTTACCGATTTTGACAACGGTATCGTAAAGTCAGCGTACCTTCTCTGGTGAAAATGTATATATGTGGTTTTGTCTTTGTTTAGAATCAGTCTATTCGCACTGCACCAGCTCTCAAACTCACATGTAACGCGACAAATTTCGTGCTCTAGATTCTCAATGGAATCAGAAGACACGGCGACCGTGGTATCATCAGCAAATAATACTACATGGGCATTGAAAATAACTGCGGTAAGTCATTATATATAGTAAAACAGCAAGGGGCAAGACCGAACCTTGCGGTATACCGAGATCAACTGACTCCAACTCCGATTCGGCCTGCTGTAATACAACCTTCATTTTGCGATCAGTTACGAAAGATGTTATCATCATGATAATATGATATAAAGTAACTTTTATTTGAACTTTTTTTTAACAACCATACAGTGAAAGTAAGTAATGTCTGTAAACTAAAAGCTGAGACACCCTGTATAAAGAAAAAGAGCAAATTTATCAGAGACGGTTTACAAACCCTAAGAAAACTTTGTAGATATAATAAATAAAATATTAGTAAATAAACAGCATCCAGAAAGGCATACCACGTTTCACTTATCACTTAGTTTCGGTAGAATTATTAAGTTTATTACTTACTTAAGTACATATTTAAAAAGACAATTATTTTTCTGTCACCGCTTCAACGTATAAAGAGTGCAATTTGCGAACATTAAAATTAAAAAAAAGCAAATTTATGCTTTTGTTTACCTTAACACGAACAATTTACTTAAGTTGTGTTTTACAAGCGACCATGACATGAAACCAAAAGACTGTTAATCTTATTTCAATGGCGTCATCGGTCATCGGCGTCATCATGTTTATATTTTTGAGAAATTACGAAATATGTAGAAATAACGACGACAATAATAAATTGTACAATCAGAGCGCAAAATTGTTGCGTAAGGATAATTAAATGTATAAAAGAAAGTAAGTAAGTAAATTAGTGTGGCGCATTCTTTCTTCCAGCAGATACGTCTCATGTAATTCGTTTTTTTTTGGAAAACATTAAAAAAGAAAGACATACCTTCTCAGGTTGTTTCTTCTTCTCCAATTGCCTAGGACTCAAATTCAGCTCTTCAGCCGATGCCATCTTGTTGAACTTTTGCATCCTCTCCTTGACGCTGACCGACTGTTTCTCGGCATCCTTTCCGTCGTCATCGCCGTCTGCGAGATTCAATTCAGCTTCCAATTTCTTCTCGCTGAATTTCTTCCTGGGCGGAGCTGTGGGACTCTCCAAGTCGCCGGAATGTACGGAAAAATTGGAAGAGCTGATGGAGATGTTGTCCGAAGAGGTGCTCATCGCGACGGGAGGCGGCGGTCGGTAAGGTGGAGGTTGTCTGGGAACTGGGGAGGTGACAGGGCTATAATCGGAAAATGAGAAGGCCGGCGATGGGGCCGGTGGCAAACCTGCGACGGTTCTGTTGGTATCAGATTGGGAAGAGAGGGATGGTGAGCGTGGTGGCGGGTAGATTTCATCGATTTGGTATTTCGGACGGAGGATTAGGAATTTTTCGTTGCCCTCTGTTTTGGTGGTGGCCAATTGGTTGACGTATTTCTTGAATTTGGTTCGGGCGTCATCTAGGAACAATTGAAAATCAAAATCGAAATAAGTGTTTAGGTACATTCAAATTAATATCAAAGCAAAAAAAAAAACAAAACAAAAACTACAACCCCGGCCACACTGCATACCTTTTCGAAGATGGTGCACTTTAAGTGTTCTAAAAGGTGAAAAACTAAGTGAAGCATCTGTATAATTTATGTTATAAGGAAATCTACACAGTATTTAAAGGCAATTTGCAAGTTCTCCATCAAAATTCAACATTTTTGAGATATTTATGATTTTGGCAAAAATTTGATATTTCTGTATCGTTCAAGAATGTTCCGTATTTTCCGGCCATCAGAGATAATTTGTTATGGCGGAACAAGAAGGTTCCACAGTCTGGCCAAACAACAACTAGATTTTATACAGGCTGTTCAGAGATTTACCTTAGAAAAATCATTTTTAACAAATAGAACATATGTGGGCAACAATCGGCCCGCTGTAAGATTTGATCCGGCCCGCGAGACATTTTGAAAAACCCAATTAAAAAAAAATATTTATAAAGATTTATTATAATGTTGTACCTATTTTTTTTATTTCATTTTCCTATTTAATAAATCATATAATAAATTGTCATATTATTTCATGTTGTATCATCGCTAAAAATATGAAATCAACTTTAAAACACTACTTTAAAATGCACTAACTTTTAACGCAGCCCGCGAACGTATTTGCAACAAAGTTGGCACAACATGTCAAAGGTTGCCCATACTTGAAATAGAACATCGTATTTTTGATGACGGCATTTAATGCAGGCATAAATTCTCCATTGAGGATTATTAAGAATTGATATTTTTCGTTTTCGAGATATTAACAATTTTTTACTCAACTCTGAAAATTATACCTAATCTATTTTTTGCAGTAAACACATACGAAATTGACAACAACAATGAATGTTTAGATTCCCCAAGCGAGTTATTATTTTATTTAATATCTATCACAATAGATTTTGTTAATGAAAACTGTTCCAATAATAATAAGTGAGCTTTGTTGTAGATTGATATTTCATATCTTTCAAATGTCTTATGGTTATTCTTCGGAGGAATACGCTGATGTGCTGGAAGAAGCTCTTTTGAAAATACTATTAATTAAATTAATTAATAAAAACCACTATAATCATTATGATGCAAATTATTATTGATTTGCTTGATATATTTATTTGTTTAATTTTTTTTATTTAATTATTTGTCTTATATTAAACTAACATATTTTATTATAAAAGTCTAATTTACGTTCATAAAATTGGAGTAAAACAGTATGGGATCATTTATGGCTAAAGAGCATATGAGAAACGTGTGTATGGTCAAAGATACACAACATGACGATCAAGGAAATAAAAATGTTTTTGTGTGGATTGGTTGACGTTTCTTGAATTGTTGGGCGTCATTAGGAAATTGAGATAAAATGAAATAAGTGTTAGGTACATTCAAATTAAATTCAAGCAAAAAAAAAAACAAAAACTACAACCCCGAGCCACACTGCATACCTTTTCGAAGGTGGTGCACTTTAAGTGTTCTAAAAGGTGAAAAACTAAGTGAAGCATCTGTATAATTTATGTTATAAGGAAATCTACACAGTATTTAAAGGCAATTTGCAGTTCTCCATCAATAAATTTTTGAGATATTTATGATTTGGCAAAAATTTGATATTTCTGTATCGTTCAAGAATGTTCCGTATTTTTTTATTTAATTATTTGTCTTATATTAAACTTACATATTTTATTATAAAGTAAGTCTAATTTACGTTCATAAAATTGGAGTAAAACAGTATGGGATCTATTTTTGGCTAAAGAGCAAAATGAGAACTGTGTATACAAAGATAAAACTCGACGAACAAGCAAAATAAAATGTCAAAATTTTGCCAAAATTGTCAATATATCCAAAAAACCGATGAATTTAAGCGCAAATTGGCTTTAAATAATGTGAAGAATCCCTTACAATATGTAAGAAAAACGCCACTACATTTAAAACAAGAAAGTAGCTATCGACTTCCGGTATAATGAAACGTTTCCGGAAGTTCAAAATATTGTTTAATTCTGCAGGTGGGGTTTTGTTGCAAAAAAATTAATCTAGCTGCAACGACTGCCAATGAAATGATAGTGTACGAGAATTTCGCGAATTCATCTTCCTTTAAACTCCATTCTATCTCAGTTTACCTTCCAACCAAGAGTGCAATTATTTTTCTTTTTAGATTTTCTGTTTGTTGCAATCATTCAGCTGTCAGCTGGGAGAAGGATCATAATCAGTAGTTTCATATTGAATTTTCAAAAATTAAACCAGAAAATGATGTAAATTTGATTTTTTTTATAAAGGGGTACAAGATTTAATAATAACTGCATTAGAATGATTCAGAATCACGATTAGTCGCTCTTCAATAGAATTTACGTATTTTTGAAATTCTCTTCGCTTATTGAAAGTTAGCGAATCCTACTGATTATAATCTTGTCATAATAGGATAGCATCATTGAGACTTATTGCTAGTATAATATATTATTTTATATATACAAACAAGAATATTTATTTGAAAATCAAACATGTAAGTTCATCTAATTCAAATCAAAACTTTAAGATACATAAAAATATCTCTGCAGTACCTTCTATCCGTTAAAATAAATACTTACATATACTAAAAAAAATAATCAACAAAATAAACAAATTGATTTTCTTTAACCGTTAGCAATCTTCTACTAAAAACATATTTTTCTTATTTTTTAAAAAAGAATTTTGGTCATGTAGAATACAATTCGCTCGGCTGATTTATAGAATAATTATTTTAATGATAGAAACTTGTTACACATCCACAGAAAATGCGATAACACCTCCTTATAAACCATAAGCCGATGCCATTATCTACGAACACAAAAACGGTTTCTAATCGCTGCAGAAGCGACTTATTGCACAGACATGTCGGAAATTGCAATCCAATACATCACCACAAAATTGTACTTGATTTGTAACGATTTACTAATAATTCATTCAAATCTATGCCATAAATTATAATTGCTAAGAGTACGAGCACATTTATGTAACTCTAGTTGTACCCAGTAGAATGATGTCATGCGACAACGTTCTTACAAGAAACCGCTAAAAGGACAATTTATTTTAACGATTTCGGACCGGTAACTAAAAGTTAATCTTATGCAATCGGCGTTATCAATAATCAAAACGTGTGCGATTCCATTAGGCGAGTGAAATTTAAATACTAGAGCATAACCTCTCAACGGATACACAACAGATTCCACAGGTTGGGAATGTAAACAATGAGTTTTCGCGGGTATAAAAGCGAAATGGGTGGATAAAACGCTTACCTTGTGTCAGGGGATCCGTTAGGTATTTCTTAAAATGCCTCACAACATCGCGATTTGCCACTATACCACCTTTTTCCACAAAAAACTTGAGAATTTCCTCAAGTGACAGTTCACTATCAGCCATGACTGAGTTCGAGGGCAACCGAATTGTACCGAACGCCAGTCCGAATGCGTACAACGTTTGGCCCGAACGCGCTCTCGTGATGCCGTGTTTGAATTTCACCGCGAATTAGGTTGTAAGAAGCGTTAATAGTTTTTCTTTGAGATTAATCAGTCCTTCATATTAAACGTAAAATACAATATTGAATCGTTTATCTTTTCTTTTTTTGAGGGTTTGGTGATGCGCAACTTGCTTGTTAAAAATTAAGTTTTAATTGAATTTCTTCCATTATTGACGTTTCCACGAAGTGCATATCGACTTCATCTAGAATTGTAATATTAAATTTAAGTATTGAAATTTTAAGTTTGTTCGCGTCGCGAACTATGAACTATTTGCACTATTATGCACTTTTGTGTGTAAAAGTGCGAACAAACTTTTTAACTTATCGGTTATGTATTTTTTTGTTTATTATATTTATATACTACATTGTGTTTAAAAATGGTATTTGTCCCCTCTTGCTATCGACTGAATTGAAGTCGTCTTTTTTGTACTATTAGTTGTGTTTTGATATATAGTAGCCAATAAATTCTTATACTCGTTCTTAAATTATATTCCAAAATAACTCACAATTTTACAATAAAAAAATATTTTTATATGTATATTATTTTTTTATTCTGACAAAATAATAGGAAACATCTGGTTTTAAATTGCTTGGGTTTTTTTTTTGGAAAGTAACCTTGAAATATATAGAAATCTCAAGATGATCATTAAGCTGCAGTGTTTTACAAATGAAGAGGATATGGGGCGAAGAATAAATTGAACATGTGTCAATCCTTATAAAATGACTTACCTACTTCGAAATTATATTTTTGCTCAAGACCATGAAAATTCGGACGTAATTACCTGTGAATTAGCAAATATCGTTTTTAGATATAAACAACACCAATAACATGGAAATTTTTAATTTTATATACTTAGAAAGAGTACCCGTACTATAAAAATTATATATAAAATGACACATACATTTCTTTTAAGTGCAAACAGCTTGTTTCATCATTGCCTATATAAAATGTCCTTATGAGTAAAAAGAATTTCACTAAAGAATTAACGTTCGTTTATCATATAGGTTTAATTAAAGGCTACAACTATAGGCTACATAAAAAGAAGTCACAACGTTTTGAGCAGAAAAAACTCCCTAGATCAAACACTACTTTGCCAATAATGAGAGATAACAAACCAAAAAAAGCACACAAATATTACTAATTGCTTACTTAATTTGTTCTAAAACTTTAAAGCGTTTACTGAATACCACAGATAATAGAGTTAATTTTGTAGAAAAATTAAGCATTTAGCTAATAAGCTCTGGATTTTGTAACAGCTATTATATAGATTACAGGAAGATCTCTTCTGATTAGATTTAAAGAATATAATCTTCACATTAGGAATAGAGATTGGCATTCTAGATTCATTATAAGTTTGACTCAGCTTTTGTCGAAGGAAGCCAGAGTAAACAACTTATTGTTAGATACATTGAAAGCTATTACATGAAAAAATAAGACTTTAGCTATTAAATATAATTAAAGAGCACACAAAAGCAATGATCGATGATAGATTGTTTTATTTTATCCTTGATGTTTGTATTTGTAATTTATTGTACTGACGATTCTTTAATTTCTTTGCTGTAGGTTTTTATTCAACTATTTGGTTTTTTTGCTATTAATTTAGACAAATCGATGTTTCGCTTTAGTTCTTAATGTATACTATTGATGACGGGCAGTAAATCACTGCAATATACATATCTAAAATAAATAATATTGAAGAAACTCTTTTTCTTATTGAATTTATGTGAACTAATTGTTTTTCTAGTAAGTATATAAGAAATATATATACTCACAGATATGAAGTAAAAAAGAAATATACAAATATTAAGGAAGACAAAAGATTTTGAAAGTATACAGATTGAATAAAATTCTCACTTGTAATATTAATTACACTTTTATGTGTAGGTATATATTATATCGAAAGATGCCTCTTTAAGATTTAAATATTTGAGATGAAAGATATAATGTTTTAATATACACTAACCAGTAATTATTTACTTAAAACTAATTGAAGCTCACATAAAATATCTTTTTAGATTGCGAAAATTATACCTATGTGTAGATCAATCTATTTTATCAAGTAACAATGAAAACAAATTAACAAAGAGAAATAAAGGTTTGTAATAACAAGGAGAATAATAACAAACGTTTTTGCTATTGCTTTAAAATCGTAACAAATTTTGACTTTCAGGTTGCTTTTACTTCAGTGATATTTTTCAACTATACATAAGGTCGAATATGAGAAATATTAATATTTTAGCGAAAAATGAACTCGTTTACTCGACAACAAAATGAAACATACCAAAACTAAGTAGAGCATCAGATATAATTTTACAACATTTTATCGTGTCTGAACGGTTATCGGAATATGCACTGGCCAGCGTTTAGCGGAGCTCCGAACCATCACTAATTGCAGGTGTCGTGCACGGCTCAGATGCTCCGTCCCGATTATTATACGTGCCTCGAAAATATTTAATTAAATGCATTTCCCCTGGTAATATAATTTAATCTGATAAGCCCGACGGACTCAAAATTCGGCTCCTTTATAAACGTATCTCCGTTTACCTTTGTTTTCTTTTTAATAATAATTTCGGTTAAAATTACTTTGGTGCGTGATCCGATGGTGTCGGCGGTATGTACCTGCTGCCGTACCTTTGTTCTGGCGGCTGCGCCGCTGATTGCGAAAACAATACGAGAAGATGGCGATTGTTGATTTTTGCATGGAAAATTGCGACCATATTGGATGAAGTGTGAGAAGCAGGTGTCATACTAAGAATTTGTATATTATAGTTGCATGCTCAATTGATAAAAATCCTTTTTCATTCTCTTATCTTTAATCGTTTTTGAACATAAAAATTGTTAATATGACGAACTTGTGGCATTACACAGAATAACCTATTCCAACTTTTACTTCTACACTATAGAGGTAATGATTTTTTCCAATTTTTTTTGCCTTTTATTTCATTTTTTTGCTGTCTACCCAATTGTATACTTCTCGTCCATTCGAACAACGTGGTCGACCATCTGTGTCTTTGGAAATTGAATAATAGTACTAATTAGCTGTTCTAATCATTTTATTATAAGTACATGCGAAATGATTGATTAGAACAGATTGTTAGTGCTATCGTTTAATTTCTAACCAAAATATCAATCAAGGACACAATGAAATCTTCGTCTTCATTGTTTTAATATTTTAATACCATTGTAACGGACGCGGTTTATTTATCTGGAAATTTTAGGGTAGTTAGCCTAAATACTCTCCCGAATTCTCTTTACACTAAACCAGGGGTCGCCAAACTACGGCCTGTATGATACGACAGAAACTTTTTGGTACATTGTTTTCGGTTCAATAAAACACAGAGGAACACTTAATAAAAAATATACACGTTAAAGTTTACAACCTGGCCCGCTGAACTTAATTTTCGTTACGATTTGGCCCTGTCCTAAAAAAGTTTGCCGACCCCTGCACTAAACCAATGGGACCACCTCCGTTTTACAGATAAACCCAACCTGCTCTTTTGACCGTCGAACCACCCCTGGAAAACAATCTTTTTGTTTGGTAGCGATTGGTTTAAGAAAATGTAGCCAAAGATATTTTACAACGGTGTTTTTTTTGTCAATCGATCGAAGTAGGGCCGTTAATTTTGCCTGAAGATTGTCATTTCCAACATCGTCGTCTTTCTCTACTTAAGATTTCGTCCGGAACTCTTATTGAGGGTACAAAATTAACTTAAAAAATTTAGCGAAATAATAGAGTTGGTAATTTTAACAAATATATGTACTGAATAAACGAAGCGAATAGTAACAAAATAACAAGATAACAAATTAAATAGTATGGAACAAATGATATGAAAATATTAAGATGTCAAGTTGGATAAAATATCAAGTATAAATTTTATTCATTTTAAAAGTTTATAATGACGTTGAACATGAACACAGTGAGATTTTTACTATACAAAATTATTTAATAAGGGAGAGAGAGAGAGAACGAGTTACGCTTTCTAGGCGTTTGCGATGGTTAGTTTTTCT
Organism: Protaetia brevitarsis; assembly: GCA_004143645.1. Taxonomy (NCBI): domain Eukaryota; kingdom Metazoa; phylum Arthropoda; class Insecta; order Coleoptera; family Scarabaeidae; genus Protaetia; species Protaetia brevitarsis. Next base: position 63,730 of record RXPK01001197.1, read on the forward strand.
AAGCAAGTTTTAGTGCCACTTACCAATCGATGAGTGTAATTTTAATCTTCCCGTAATCCAAAATAGTAAGGCACAATAGTTTAGTACAACACATTCACAAAAAAAGGGTTTGTTCGAACGGTTTTAACACAAAATCAGAAACACTTCCCGTTCTATTTCTTTTATATGTCAAACACTTTTTCTAAATATATTGCCCATTTGTGCGCGCATTATCTTTTCTGCATCGCTAAATGTTTTTTTTTTCTATTTTTTTGTCTTAATCTCTGTTCTACGATGCGTTCATAGAATTTGTAAGTATCTTGCAAAGTAATGATATGCCTCTATATTTGATAGAAAAGCAAAAATAAAGTACTTCATTCCATTCTGTTTATTATGAGCATCTTTGGAAGTATATGGTATTGTATAGTAAACTACAGCGGTATGGTGTTCTTGGAAGTGCTCTGGAACTGCTGAGATCATACTTGACAAATTGGACATAAAACACTAAGCTCTCGGTTTATTCAACTATGTCCAATTTTTTACAGGGATACCTCACGGTTCGATTTTGGGTTCTTTGATATTCCTAATATATGTTAATGACCTTGATAAATTTATAAACAACGGCGAATTATGTCAATACGCAGATGACACAACATACATAGTAAAAGGTAATTGGTGAAAAAATAATAAATTGCGCAATGTAATTTTTAAGGGCATGAACTAATTGGTTAAACTAGTTAAATTGAGGATGAAATAGTGGGTGAAGGCTAGTGATCAAAAAATTAGCAAAGAACACTAAATTTCTTGGGTGACACTAGATTATAAGTTGCAGTGGGAGAGTCACGTGGACAGTTTGATGAAAAACTTGCCAAACAGTATATGCAATATATAGAATTCGAAATTGGTAGACTTAAATGCTTTACGAGTGTATTATTAAGTAGCATACAATCAAGGTGTCATATGGTTTGATATTCTGGGCCTCAGCTTCATGTTTTCAACGAATTTTATAAATTCAAAAAAGAATATGTGTAATGCGTAACAAGCGAGCAGATGTCATGTCGACCACTATTTAAGGAACTAAATATTCTTCCTCTGCCATCGCTGTACATATACAGATTGCTGATACTCTATTTTAAAAATAAAGATATATATCCCCGAAATATAGATATATCTCCTACTGGTTTGACAACTAGACATTCAAGAGATCTTGCCATACCTATTCACAAGTTGGCGCAGAACGAGAAAGGAGCATATTACAGATCTATATTGGCTTATAATGCATTGCCTAATAACATTAAGGATATTGAAATGTTGGTAAGTTTCGACGGGCATGCTACGATTTTTTAATGAAAGAAAGCTTTTATATCTTCCAAGAATACATGAAATGGGGGGTGTAGTACTCGGTAGTATGTCTTGCTTCCTCGTGTGTTGCGGCGGTCCTCCGGGAGTATTGTGGTTACCGTAAAGTCTTATGTGTATTTTATGTTTTATGTACAACGACAATTGCCTGTATCTGCGACATATTACGGCAAATATATTATTTTATTATTATTATTGTTATATATCATATTATATTGCAACGTTGTACGCTGTGTTGGCACGCTATAAATACTACTAATATTCAATTATTTTTTTATGTTTACGTTACGTTCGCTTTAAGTTGAAAAAAAAAGTAACTTTTTTAGAATAAAAATTTCAGTTTTACAAGAAAAAATATACGGTATTTTAAAAATATGTAACATATATTATTTTAATGTATTTCTTATTGGACCATAATGTAAATATATTCCATATAATGTAATGTTTCGGTCTCTCTTGACCATCTTCAGGCTATCCTGCTAAAACGTCAGTGCGAAAATAATTTTTTAAAGTATTGCCAGATTTTTTTACTATAATCGAGAAAAAGGATAACATGAAAGTGATATTAAATGTGTATCTTATGTTGCGCCGCAGATTACAAACTTTGTAAAGTCTTCCATTATTGCGTTAATCTTTTTATTGTATAGTCTTATTGTCACTTTGTTGTTCAATAACATCACAGTAAATACTCGTAAATGCATTTAGTAACAGTGCGAGATAATTATAGAGTGTGTGTTAAGTTTTCCTACAATAGATTATTAATTTTTGCTACTTCTAAGTTACACTGCTGTTTCAACAATACTGATCCTACAAACAGGTGTGAACTTTTCCTACAATGAGTCCAATTGTTTATATTACTACAAAATGGTTAGTACCGCACTCTATCAGTATTCATTTACATACTACATAGATTTCTCTCTGTACTTGTGAGCAATTTTTACAGAAACGGGCAAGACGCAATAAGTATATAATTTTCTTATCTAACGTCGTGGAAACATGCTGATTATATTTGCTCTGTGTTTCTAATAAATTTAAAGCGAATACCTAATAAAGCAATTACTTTTTATCTTTACCTATGCGTTTAGTATTCCCAATGCCCTCTATGATCCTATGATGTAATATTCTATGTACTTAAAGTATGTACGCCAAGTTCTTAACATGAGTGCACGTTCCATGCGCGTAGGTACATTTCTGTATAATTTTAAAACACTTAAGGTAAATTAATTAGTCGTACCGTAGAAATCACCTTTAATTTCCCATACGTATATTTTATTGCCGTTTTATTGGTAGTAATCCCTCGGCATCTAACAGAGAACTAACGACCGTGATGGTTAGTAAATCTCCTTTATGACTGCGTTCGACGGACAGGACGTTCGGATTTAGGCATTTCTAATAATTTTGAATCGAATTATATCTCGTTTATTATGTTTTGAATATTAATAATCCATCTTCATGTTTATTCACAACGACAAACATTGTACTGTGTCAAATTTAATACATTTACTAACAGATCTGACAGTTACAATACGTTTTTGCATGTGCTAATATATTCACCTTTCTCTTGTCAATACAATATAATAATAAATGAAAATAACAGACACTTAATAAGTGCCTGCATAACAGTCACACCTTTTATTCTGTTTTCTATAATAGTATTAAATGTAATTTAATAATATTATCGAATATACATGTGCAACATATGTACGTATGTCTCAACGTAAACGCTGCCTGTCGGCCAAACTATTAAACGTCGTAAAATATTGACAGGCTTAATTGGAATAGAAAAGGACAAACACCTGCTACTCCCTAGTAAAACAATTTAAACGTTCTTATAATTAAAATAACGACTCACAAATCGTTATAAAATTATAATATGCACGCCGTTAATATATCAACATTATTACTAAATGTATAACGGTTGAGTCTTTCGGATTACGTGGATAATTAAAATGATATATGGCCGAGAATAATTAAACGCAATATCGCTTGTACATGCGTAGATGAGGAGGGTGATAGAAACACGATGCGTGTTTAAAAGATATCTACATATGTATGTATTTACGAAGATGGGTACAATGTTGTTCATTGCTTTTTATCTGAATCTTTATCAGATTGCACTGAATGAAATGGATTGAAAAATGAAATGCATAACTAAGGGCAGCGAGTAGATTAGATTGCGACGCCCTTTTTCCTACAAGACGCTCTCTAATTTTGCCCTCGAAAATAGGCCTACATCCTTGAAAGCGGGTTTCTTTGAGTAGCTGCTAGCTATGAAGTTCCATTACTAGAAACTTGCATTCGCCAGGCCATCGAAACATCCAAGCACATAAACTGGTGCTTCTGCCATGCTTGGGAGAATTAGTAAATGGCATCATCTACCAGGCTTAAGTTGTACAATATGCCCATTTAGTCTACATTTCTACAATAACCCATCAGCAGACCTACTATCATTTTCACAGTCTTCCTATCTTTACTCAACAGGTCTTTAGTAAATTCAAGCGTTTGTTCCTTTAAGAGCCAGTCTCTGTCTCGATGATTTTTGCCACCACTCTCTAGACTCATTATATGTGTCCATTCATTGATGGATTTTTTAATTTGCCAATAATGCCAAAAGAGGGACCAACTCCAACGAATGACCTTGACAAACCAGATCGTCCACCGCCTCATTTCCTCTCACGCCTGAGTGGTTACGAACACAGGCCAATATTAATTTCCTTTGGATGCTTACCTAATTTAGAGCGCAAATCAACTTAGATTCTAAAATTGCGGAACTAATCGTTTTGAATGTGGACTAAAGGTGGTAGCTAGCTAGTACGTAAGAAGATCAAGCAAATCGTAAGCAAACATGGCATGCTTGTATTCTATTACTTAAAATTGCAACAACAGCAGCTAATATCATTATATACAAATTTTTAAAATTATGTTTCTTCTTTTTTCTTGAGGTAGCGGCCTTTTTGTTTAAAAGTAAATTAAATTTTTTTTACCAATTAAAGCATTCTTTGACGTTTCGACAAGTTTTTATTATTATTGTCTTCTTCAGAAATTTTTTTAAATACAATTTAATTTTTTATCTATAATTAATAACAGTGTAAATTATTAAAACTTTTAAATTCTATAGCTGAGTGTATACTTACAACATTTAAAGACGACACAAACATTTTAAAATTACTTTGAAATTTACATTTTTAAAACAATACTAAAATGGTTATTTATCACATACAATTATTAACTGGCTGTGAAGCATACTACATTTAAAGTACCGAAGTTTATATTCCAAACAACACGCAAAGCCCGCTCAGCGATGGGCTTCTTTTACTGATTATTTTAAAAAAATTGTTATTGTGAATGTACATATATAGTAACGGTGAAAAGTGGTATTTAAATGATGGGTGCATAAATTTTAGATAAACTTTCTATTTCTGTTTTATCATTTATTGAGTTTTTATGTTTGTTTATTTGAATCATTTCTAATATGCATCGCGCTTTATAATTGTTTTCTTTATTTAAAATTGTTGTACTATTAAAATTAAAGGTATGACCTGTGTTTATTATGTGTTTTTTTAAAGCAGTAAGATTATTTTGATATTTGTGACCTTTTATTCTATTGTGAAGTTGTTGTGACGTTTGCCCTATGTACACACCATCGCAATTGTTGCAGGGGATTTTGTATACTACATGACCTTTGGTTCTGTAATGGAATACTGTCTTTATTTTTGAAAAACCAAATTTCATGTTATTGCGGTTTTTGTGTGCAAGGGTTAAGTATTTTGTTAAGTTTTTCGGATAATTGTGGAACATATGGGATGCTAATATATTTAAAGGTATTTGGGTTTGTGTTTTTTTATGTTAATGACTTGTTTGGTGTTATAGTGTTGATGTATTTTATTTTTAATGATTTTTTGAATTAACGGTAAAGGATAGGTATTTTTTTGTAAATTAATTTTTACTGTGTTTAATACTTCTTTTCTATATTTTGGATTGGTTAATATAATGGCTCTATTAATTAAGGCAGACATAACATTTTTTTTTGTAACTAAAAGGTTTTTGTAACTAAAAGAATGAAAATTTAAATAACGACCAGAAAATGTTGGTTTATGATATAATTTTGATATTATTTTCTCGAATCAAGGTAAGATCTAAATAGTTTAAACTTTGATTTTTTTTCTATTTCGAGTGTGAATTGTAATTTGGGATGAAATTTTTAAACAATCTGCAGGATTAGATTTTTTGAAATTACTCCGTTGTCAGTTAGAGTTGCTTTGCAGAATTTGTAACTTTAACTGTATATAGTATTAGTTATATGACAACAAATTTGAGAAAAGAAGAAAGGAAGAATCCTCTTAAAATTGTGAAAGATCAAAAAGAAACTATCCCAGAAGAAATCAAAATAGCTGAAAGATGGAAAGAATACTATGAAAAATTATTAGGCGAAGGCTTTGAAGAAGGACAGGATAAGAACTAGACTACGAACAACATATCAAAACGAAGAAGAACAAAAAGAAAATCAAGCAGAAATAACAAGAGATGAAATTTTGAAAGCGGTAAGCAAAATTAAAATGGGCAGAGCACCGGGTATAGAGGGGTTATAGGTTATAGGGTGGAAACGTTCAAATATATGGAACAGGAGTGGATATTCTTATTACAAATAAATGAGGTGACCACAAAACAATACCAACTGAATGGAACACAGCGATTATCACTCCAGTGCATAAAAAAGGCAGCTACAACGACTGTAACAATTTTAGAGGAATCTCATTTCTTTTGTACTACCTACAAACTGTATAGAACAGAGGCTAAAAAAATAGAAAAACACTTAGCGATACACAAGCAGCTTTTCCGGCAGATAGATCGAGTATCGCGGTATTGGATATTTACAGTAAGACTAGTCGTGGAGAAGATAAAGTCGACAAATAGCAAAATATTTGTGGCAGCAATAGATTTTGAAAAGATATTTGACAGCGTAAAAAAAAAGAAGAAATCTGGAAAGTCTTAGAATCGAGAGCAATAAACGTGAAACTCATTGTCAAAAGTCTATACAGGAAAACAGAGAATAGGGTAAGGATAGGAAGAAGAACAACTGAGAGTTGTACAATGAATGTTCAGAGGGGTCAGACAGGGAGGAGTCCACTGCTTTTTATCATCGTGATGGATGAAATATCCAAAAGGGTAAACAACAGGACGGAAGGAAGACAGGGAGATATAGGAGACAGAAAGCTTAGACCGGCACTTATAAATGAGATGATCTACGCCGATGACTTACTGATAGTTGCTAATAGTAAAGAAGAATTATAAAACAAAATGTAAAAATGAAGCAAAGAAATAGAGAAATGCGGACTACATATAACTATAGAAAAGACCAGAGTAATGGAAATAGCTAATCGGACAGAAGTCATGCAGCTCCAAATACAGGGAAAACAAATAGAAAGTGTAAGAAAAGAATAAAATAACCCAGGAACAATCGCTAACCCAGACGGAAGATTAGAAGAGAAAATAACAAGCAGAATAAGCAGAGAGAGTGCATTATGCAGAGTTCTATATAGACCATTTCCTAATAAAAAGGAAATAAGCCAAAAAGCAAAAATAAGAATTCAGAGTTAGAGAGAGAATTAGAGTTGGTGTTCATGCCTATCCTCATATATGGAAGTCATACCAGACATAGAACTATTGTTGCCTGCTACGTTCTCTCTCGCCAGGTTGCTGGTTTTTTTCCCCCTCCTACCACTGTATAACGGCCATCAGCCCGTGATTGTTGGGCTTTTTTTTCAAGGGTCAGAGGTCCTCACAAAATCCTTCGACGGGGTGATCACACCTATCTACCAAGAGGACTAAGGGATTAAGGGCCTACTCGTCTAATCCTAGTGGATAATGACCCAATATATATTGGGTCATTATCCATTATTTGTTATGGCGTTTCTATAGCAAGGTTTTAGAAACTAAAATTGTTAGTGGTCTTTTTGATGTTTTTATATGTCAAGAGTTAATGTTGGCAATTTAATGTTCATAATTTGGTTATCTAGTAAGTTAACTCACCCTACGCAGATATTTTGTTAATAGTTTTGTTTTGAATAATTATTGTGTAGTTTGCCAATTAAGAGATATCATATGAAGAATTCTGAATAAAACATTGATAATCCGGGCAAAGTTTTATATTACTGAAGCATAATATAACAATATATATAAAAGTGAATGGGTTCTAACTAACAGGTTAAAAAATGACAGGTTTTGAAATGAAAATTCTACGGAAAATTGCAGGAGTGACTAAACTAGATAAAATTAAAAGTGAAATAATAAGAAATGAACTAAAAGTGATGAGTATATCAGAAGAAATTGAACAACAGAAACTGAGATGGTTTGGACATGTTGTTCGAATGGACGAAAACAGAACAGTGAAAGTAGTATGGGAAACAGCGATTGAAAAAAAGATATGAAGAGGAAGGGTAAGAAGAAAATGGAATGACGAAATGGCAGAAATACTAAAAAAATGAAAGGGCTAAGCTGGACGCAAGCGAAAAGTGCAGCTGAAAACACAACAAAATGGAGAAAAATTATTACCTCTACAGGTGTTAATTAAGCAGGGATAATAAATATTTTTCGTTCAAACAGTGGCAGAACTTATGAATATTTTGTTACCGATGATCGTGGTGTTGTATGTACTATTTGCGGTAATTCATCGTACGATAATTGGAACAAAATTAATTACTGCAGAAAACCGCAAAATGCAGTCGGGAGTTTTTATGTCAAAGCTATTTTTAATGATGATCTCTTTAGTAACGTAATTCTTCATAACAAGTAAGTGCCAAATATTGGTAAGGAATGTGGATACTATTCCGATTTACATCAAAGGTGACACCAGTAGTTCCGAATCAGTTTTTACTAGCGCTGCGAAAATCGCTAGGTATCAAAAACCGGTTTCACTAATATCGGTTGAACGATTTTCAATAAATTTCGGTTTTTTAAATCGGTTGTGAAATAAGTTTTTATAATGAATATTTTGAAACAATCACAAATTTTTACATTTGTAACATACTGGGTGAGTTTTTATCTTGAGACAACGTAATATCTCTAGAACACTGCATCAAATCAAAAAAATATCTTAATAAGATTTGTTGTTAAAATGTTATTTAATGTTAAAATAAAAAAAAACACAAAATCATGTTTGCTTACTTCTCTTTTTTGTGTATTTTTTCTAGACGTTCACAATCATGTTTTTTGCGATTACAGCGCAATCTGTTACGAATCGAAAAAAAAGTTTCAAACAAAAACTACATACTTGATGGCGTAGAATCCGAATCTGCAACACAAAATGGGGGTTCCCATTTAAGATTTCAAAGTTGTCCCCCCTCCCACTTTGGGGGGACGAGGTGGGGGATCGAGTTTTGCACCATTCAGTGAGTCCCCTACATTATAACAAATCTTTTTTTTTGATTTGATGCAGTGTTTTAGAGATATTCCGTTGTCTCAAGATAAAAAACTCACTCTGTATAATGATATTCAATAATTATATATCTGATGTTATACAATTTTGAAAGGTTTAACTTTAATGTCGTAAATTATTTAATGAACATTGCGCCGTTTTCAGAGATAATAGTTATTAACTTCTGCATTTTTAAAGTAGGTATGTATTTTAAATAAAAAATATATTATTAATTTGAAATAAATGACTGGTCTATCTTGACACATACCAAATGTTGTTAATATTATTCTTTTAATACAGACGTTATTCTGAATTATATCTGAAAACGGTATAATTTACAGTTATACCTCTCAAAATTGCATACGAATATTAAATATCGCTGGATGTCATGCTGAAAAAATGTGTAAACATGTTAAAAACCGATTTCCAAACCCGGTTTTGAAACCGGTTTTAAAAGCCGATTACGGTTTTTGTTTTGACGTGGATTAATCGCTGATTCTTTCGCGTATCTTCAAAAGCATTTGGAATTTACTTTTTCTTTTTAATGCACCTGATTAGTATCTAAAATAAGCTAATTTTCGCCCCATTTAAGCAACTTTCTGGGAGCAAGAGTGTCCTTATCAAAGCTATACCCTTTATATGCGAAACGAATCATTTACAAGCCAAGGTTCATTAGGATATTTGACTCATTGTCAGAACTGTTAGGTATCTCTACCGTAAGTTTGGTCGCTTGTCTGCGGGACACTGTGTGTATCGTGTTGAATATCTGTTACAATATTTTTCCTACTTCTCAAAGAAACTTTTTTTATAGTTTGGATGTATACAGCGATAGTGATACCGATCATCACTTATGCATCAGTAGCATGGAGCAAAAGAACTAATCTGGCCACCGCGAGAATTAACCTCTCGAAAGTGCAAAGATTGGCATGTGTATGCATAACGGGGGGCTAAGAGAACCTGCCCAACAGCAGCTATCGAAGTAGTATTGGATCTTACCCCTCTCCATATTGTAGTGGAGGGCGTGGCAAAAAGAACCACACTCAGAAGGGTCAAGAAAAGAATGATTAGGCATAAGCCTCAATCTCCTGACGGTGATCAAACCTGAGATATGCCCCGGGATGATGTGTTAAAAAAATTCAGCTTTGTGAAGGAATTCATCATAAAGCTCAGTAACAGGAGCGAGTGGGATCATAACACCATCTTGAACTTGAATAGAAATGCCATCAAATGGTATACTGATGGCTCCAAAACGCCAGAGGGAACTGGAATAGGAATATATGGGCCTAGAACCACATATTTCGAAAGCTTGGGAAAATATTCAAGTATATTTCAGGCGGATATACACGCTATTGAAAGGTGTGTTCAGTTCAATATGGATAGAAATTATCGAAAGCAGGAGATTATCATCATGTCTGATAGTCAAGCAGCCATCAAGGCGCTGAGCTCATATGAAATCAGTTCCAAGATGGTCTGGGAATGCCTAGGGAAATTAAATGAGCGAGGCAAAAGAAATAAGTAACCCTCCTGTGGGTTCCGGGTCACACAGGAGTGGAAGGAAACGAAATACGGATAACCTCGCAAAAAAGAGACTGGAATGCCTTTTGTAGGGCCTGAACCCTTTTGCGGGTTAAGTAGCAATACAATACTGAAGAAACTAAAAATGGAAATGGAGCAGAGAAAATCCAGTTACTGGGAAAATCTCAGGGAATGAGGCAAAGTAAAATTCTTCTGGGAATCTATAACCAAAAGGGGTTACAGAATGCATCAACCTGAGTAAGAACAATGTTCGCGTATTAACAGGAATACTTTCAGGCCATTGTAGACTGAAAGGACACCTGAGTAAGCTTGGATTGGAAAGAGATCCTGAATGCAGATTTTGTGGGAAACAGGATGAAACATCCATCCACCTCCTCTCAAACTGCGTAGCACTGTGCAACCCGAGGGCAGTGTACCTGGGTGCATGTGAAATCGAAGAGGGAGACTTACCTAGACTGGGGTCCTCTGACATCCTACACTTTCTAAAAGGAATAGGATTGGAAGGTCAGCTGTAAAGCAGCAAGAATAGGAGATATAACAGATCTTTTAGGTCGCAATGTAACATCACCCTTCTATTTACATGAATAGAAATTGTTATGGCGTTTCTATACCAAGGTTTTAGAAACTAAAGTTGTAAGTGGTCTTTTTGACGTTTTTATATGTCAGAGTTAATGTTTCAATTTAATATTCATAATTTCGTTATCTAGTAAGTGAACTCACCCTACCCAGATATTTTGTTGATAGTTTTGTTTTGGAGAATTATTATGTAGTTTGTCAATTAAGAGATGTCATATAAAGAATTAAGTGAATAAAAAATTATAATCCTGGCAGAAATTTTAATAATTGAAGCGTAATATAACATATTTGGCGCATGTAACGTGGGGCAAACTTATATACTAGATATTTTGACATCATAGAGACAAATCAAGTGATTTATAAAAAAATAATGGAGATAGAACAGAAGGAAGTGGACAAATCTTTACAGGAATTTTTTGCAATGTATATGAAAGAAAGGAGCAAATCACTCAATTATTAGCGGAAGTAAGAGATATGAGAATAGGAATTACATCAAGTTTTAAAGCCACAGGAACTTCATATTATGAATCAAGCAGCGAAGATGGAATTGCAAAGGAAGAGGAAGAAAAATTAGAAACTTTAGAAAAGCAAAGATTTGAAAATATGCACGGTTTTACGGCGGAAAATGAACAAAATGAAGAATATTATGATGCTTATGATTTTGATGATAATTTTGCATGGGATTCTGAGTGTAAAATTATATTATCCTACAAAGAGGAAGGCATGGGTATTGTTAACAGGGAGGTACAGTTAAATGGGGAACCTATAGTTTCTGAAGAAAGTGGTAGTAACAACGATAAGGAGGCAAGTGTTAATGGTGAAGATGATGAAAACTATGAAGAATATGAATTGGAAATTGAAAATAAGTCAAATAAGGTGGGACTAGAACAAGTTAATGCAGAAAACTTACGGAATGAGGAAGACGGCAAAGAACAAATTGACAATCATTTAATAAAATATAAAGAACTTATGAGCAAGGCAGGACGAGAAGTACATTACACATTTACATTGGTTAGGAAATACGAAGACTCACCAATTGTTTTACAAGAAAGAAGACTCAAATTACTACAAATTAATCAACACGCACAGAGACATCACGAAAGAAAAGTTAGAAAATTATTATTTGAGGTATCAATGCAACAAGCAGAATTGAATGTTATTGATTGGAAAAAGAAAAAGAAATAGATGGTTACGAAGTTTGTTGAAAAAGTTAGATAGTTTATAATTGAAAGCTAATTATGTTAATATGAGGTCATTTACGAATTGGGGAAGAAAAATTTCGTTATCTAGTAAGTGAACTCACCCTACCCAGATATTTTGTTGATAGTTTTGTTTTGGAGAATTATTATGTAGTTTGTCAATTAAGAGATGTCATATAAAGAATTAAGTGAATAAAAAATTATAATCCTGGCAGAAATTTTAATAATTGAAGCGTAATATAACAATACATACATATAGTTTGAACTAAATTCAGAATTTGAATATATTTAATTCGATTTACAGAATCTATAGGAAATAACTTGTTTCCTTCGTAGATAAATCTATCAGTTAACAAAAGAGAATAATAATTCTCTAAATACGACCTTAATTAAACTATAAGAATCTCCACACGGCTAACTACTTAACCTATACCGTTAACTTTTCCTTATTTTGATTAATCGTTCTTTTATACCTACGTAATTATTCACTTCCTTCCATCTACTTCGATTAGGCGTAACCGGAGCATCGGAGTTCCGCTCCGCTTTAACTAACTCGAATTCCGAAAGCGCATAATATACATAAGTACAATAAATGACGTAGTACACAAGCGGAGAAATCGCCACGCGAATCCGTTTCAACATTAAATCGTCTCCAATTAAAAACTACACGACAATTACATTAAAACCCAAGTAGTTTTCCTAGTTTTCCTGGCCGGTGCGGTTTTCCCATAGTCTCCGAACTAACGGCGACGACGCTGAGCGTGCTTCCATCCATCCGGTGAAGGTTTGCCGCCACCGCTGCGGTCCGCCGGTTCCTTTCTGATGTTTAGTAGTGGACGTCGACGTTGCTCACGTCCTCAATTACGAAGGTTCCCGCCGCCTCGTGTTCTCCCCTTCCCCCTCCTCTGTGGACGGACGCGCGCCATTGTGTCCATTCCGCGCTATCTAAATAGGCAATTGTTTTATGCAAATGGCGGGTAAGTGTATAGCGCTATATAGTTGGCGCGGAATTTAGATTATCGTGCGTGCGAGAGAAACCAAAGGCCACTTTCGAAGATGTTCTGGCGATGACTCGACGGACGCCGCAAAAATTAATCGAGCGATAATGGAATTGTTATACCGTTTCCTGTGGCGTTCAAATGGTGAAGCGCAAATGGCTAAGAGGTTACCTTTATATGGAATTTATCGATTGCGAATGTGTTAAATATTAACCTCAATATTATGGCAGCGAGAGTGAAGACGCAAAATAAAAAAAAAAACAAAACGGATGTGAGCAATATGAACGTAATGATGAAGTAATATTTACTACGTCCGATGATTGTATTTTTATCAGTTGGCCAAACTTAACGCAGAAATACCCGATATAATTCTGACAAATTAAACTACGTGCCAAAAAAAATGTAATGCCTTCAACGAGGTCAATCACAAAACTGAAATCTTAACAAAACAAATTTCTGTATGTAAAAAGTCGCTAATAATCATCTGTCAGAACTTTATACACGAAGTGGAAGTAGAAGTTCTCCCTTGATCTGCTCCGTTTTCCGAATTTAAACGCAATCGAGCATGATGAGTTGCTGCATAAGCAGTGTTGCGATGAACGTGGTTTCATTCGTCTGTACAGCTATGAGTAAATATTGCAGTACGAAGCCACATAACGAATGAAATAAAGGTTCAAGGTTGCTTTCACGATATGAATGGATATATTTCGTGAAAGGCAGGAGCAAGTAGCTCCGTTAACGGCGTGGCTTTTATAATAGATTATAATTTAGTTTTTGGGCAAATACCTTATTGATAAAATAAATAGTAAATTGTTTACATACAAACAGGTTGCTACACGTTTATTCTCGTGAAAGCAATGTGAAAGATTTACTCCATGCATAAGCCATTTACCACAAGCAGCAAACACCTTGCAGGAATTTCGTCGTCATTTACAGTAAGCCTGGGATGAGATCCCACAAGATGCCATTGGTTATTCCATTCAGACCATCTCTCGCAGAGTTAGACAGCGCATAAACATTAATAATATATTTTTTTTTAGATGGGGGAAAATGCGTCAAAGCACCATCAGACGAGACAAAAGGCGCACTCGCGTGGTGTGTGGTACGAAGAGATCATCTACCATGCTCCTCGGCTCTCTACCATTTTCGGGATGATATTATCAGGTGACAAGTCTCCCAGTTCTTCCACCAGGGCATTTCTTTCTGGGCTCCACCGAGAGCACTCGAAAAAAGTATGATGGGCATCGTCCTTATCGGAGTCCTGATGCGGGCATTGGGCGCTATCCACTTTCCCCACTTTTAAAGGTAATCGTGAAAGTACCCATGCCCGGACAGCAACTGGGTGAGATAATATCCTGTCTCACCGTGCTCTCTGTTTATCCAGTTTGACAGATCTTTTATGAATCTGGCGGTCCATCTTCCTGTCTTTTCGGCTTCCCATCTCTCATCGCCATAGCCGAAGAGTAAGCATTCTTTCGTCTCGGGCCGGACTTATTCCCGTTTGCCGCTACTTCCATTTTCTCTTCCGTTTTTTTGGCCAGTAAATCAATAGGCACTACGCCTGCCACCATCAGAATGGCTGCCTCAGAGACGGTTCTGTAGGAGTTAGCAATACGCAATGCTCCTCTCTTCTGGACCACTGCTATCTTTTTGCGGTATTTCTTTCTGTCGAGGGCGTCCGCCCAGATCTCACATCCATAGAGAAGAATGGACTCCGCAACCGACATTAGGAGTCGTCGCTTGCTTGGGTCCGCCGACGTTGGCCATAAGACAACTAAGGGACACCACCATCTCAGTCGCTTTATTGGCGACAAAACAGATGTGGTCCCAAAACGTCATTCTGCTATTTAAAACAATAATAATAATAATAATAATAGTGCCCTTATTTCCATAAAACAGTAATAACAAGCAAGCAAAAATAAGCAGTAATAAACAATAATAAAGAATTGTAAGCAATAATAAGCAATAACAAAGCAATTTTCTCTAACACATTAAAGTACATTAATTATTATTAAAGTAAAAGGTAATTTTTAAAGAAAAAGGAAAATCGGGGGGATGTGACATTTCATTGATAAATTTTTGCTGAGTGTTGGTATTTTTCTTTCAATTGTTATGATTTACTACTTAAAACTTGTAGTAAGGGTTTGATAAGAAGCATTGATAATTACCAAAAAAACACCAAAAGAAAATACCTAAATAATTAACCCTAAGAATGCCACCATGGCAGGGTCTCATGGACCATTATGCAAGAATCACCATACAAGCAAAAAAGGAATAGAAATGTAAGTTTCTGCTTACCAAGGGTCTTTAGTATTCCTTCAAGAGCAAATTTACTTGCTTCAATATGGTGTCTCAAGTATTAGTCTCGATTTCCTCCTAAGAGATCACGAGTTTAGATCCACGTCGTCTAAGGGTCACACGTCAAACTCCCAGTCAGTCAACGACCGCGAATTTTCATTAAAGTATGTTATCTGTTCGTTTTAGCAATAAATTGCAAACCATTGAACTAATGAAGAAGGTATCATTTAATACTTTATTTCGTTCATATCATGAGTAAATTTGAAGTAAATTTGTTTTTAAAAAGAAAATTGTACATAAAAATTACAATATATATTCGTCCATATTCATATTATTAACAAAATTCTTTATTGGACGTATGAAAATATAGTTACCATAAGAAATATCATCCATGGACTAATGTACAGTGGTTTGCTATAATGACAAAAACTAATTGCAATGCAGAAATGGAGAAACGCATCTTTCCTAAATTAGCAGGAAAGAAATGCAGACATGAATGCAAAAAATGAACTTTCAACGATATTCCGCACCATAACTGTTTATAGTTTTCTAGCAAATTAGCCACGATACCTTGGTAGTTTTCACTGCCAGTTCCAAATTATTCATGATAAGTTCAAAATTGTCATCTTTGAACAGCTTCCTAACTTGTGGACCAACTTCACGAACTTCCGTATCAGACGGCAACTTTTAAAACAAAACAAACAAAATGTTTGATCAATCCTGGTTTAATGTGGAGAGGGATAGAATCCACTAACGGCTCATTAAATTTTCCAGAAACAACAAACACAAAAAGCAACGATATTTGGTAAATCCTTGTTGCAGTCCAAGTAATAATCTTAAGGTCATCCAGGGTAGGCAAAGATGAGTCGAATATTAAGTGAAATTAAATATAATTGACATACAATCATACGTTTCTTTTGGGTTTGTAGAATGAGCCAATTGAATTGATTGGTTACTATTATAAAGTAAAACGCTTTTGACATTTGCTTTCAACGAGCCGGTAAACAATCACCATTCTCCAGGATTATATTCAATATTCAATTCAAACACAAAAGTCCATTTACGTCAGTGCAGTAACATAAATTTCTTTCAACTCTGCAAAAAGAACTGAATTTTTCGTGAGTGGAATTTAAATGATTCCATTCTTTTAATTGCGATCCCAAAATTTGTGATTTCTCTTTGGCTAAACCCAAAAGCCGTATCAAGTCATCGAGATCTGACCGAGTAATGAGATGTGGTTCGTTTTAAGTAAATGGTGGTTAAAGTTTTGTAATGCTAAATAGTACTGTATTGTGTGCTTTCGTACTATCACTATTTTAGCTCTTTTTACAGTAATTAAGAGCTTTTATATCTTTATCCGACAAAACGTGATTTGGTAGTTGATACCTATTACATAAGCGCTATCCAGTTATCCCAAAAAAATATTATAATAGTATACATCATACTAATTCACGATTTACCAAACATAGATATAAATTTTAATAAGTTGCCACGCAACAAATTATTCATATTTTAATTAGCAATAAATAACCGCATTAAGTATCTTTTTTTCCAATTTTTGTCGGCGCAATAAAATTTATGTAGGCTTAATTATATATAATAAAAATACCTTACGTATACTCATTTGTAATTATTAATAAACGAGGAGCCGTGTTTTTATGTGAATACAAAAAAAAATGAGCTATTATACAAATAAAAAAAAAGCACCGAAATTCATTAGAAGTAATTTCCGCGCAGTTAGTAAAACTAACAGTAACTGGAATACAAAAAAATCAATTAAACCTTAAACCGCCTCTTCCGTCGTGATACAACAAAATGAAAATCACGTGAACCGAACATCCATCATGTTACACCGCCTATTTTCTACTGTGAACGCTACGAAATGACAAATTACCTAACAGATTTAATAGTTCTGGTGAACCGACGGCTTATGCTATATTCTGCTTTATAATTCAATTTATTAAGAATGGCAAATTGTGATTTATAAAACGATAAAATGAGTGATATTAGTTACTCTATTATTTTTTTTTATTGTGTACACGCTTGAATTTAACAATTGAATGATTAAATTTTGCGCAATAGCGGTCTAATATGAAGAAATCTAAATGATTTTAACAATGTAGTGTACCAGAAAACATTAAAAAATTATATGTGTTTCTAAATTTAATAAAAAAAAACTACGGCCTAATTTAAGGCAATTATGG
The DNA here is from genome assembly GCA_004143645.1 of Protaetia brevitarsis. NCBI lineage: Eukaryota > Metazoa > Arthropoda > Insecta > Coleoptera > Scarabaeidae > Protaetia > Protaetia brevitarsis. The sequence goes on from RXPK01001197.1 coordinate 81,293, forward strand.
ACTGTGCATCCGTATCAATTTTGTTATAATTTTTCTCTAATTAGCGTTGTAATGGTTTATTAATAACACAATATAGGCGCTTTATTATCCATTTCCGTATGAAAATTGATCTTATTTCACTTTCCCTGTCAAAAAATTGATTATTATTAATACTAAGAAAGTTATTAATAATTAAAAATACAGTGAAACCTCTTTATGACGGCCATTCTTTGTTTTAGAGGAATTCAATATTACATTCAATATCATGTATTCATATCAGCATTATACTGAACATCTTAAATTATTACCGCAGAAGTTGTTATGTTTTATTTAAATTTCACCAAAAGCGTAAATGATAAGTGAAATAATTGTGTATTAATTACATAATAAAGGTGAGAAGTGTTTGATTACAGTGGAGGAATCATGTTGAATGACAGAGACGCGTGTCGTCAAGATCAGTCAGATCCCAACAGTGGAATGACATTTTTATCGTGGATAATATATTAGTTTATCCGCCATTATGTTAAATATGTTTGAAATTGAATTCTTATTGTTCAGAAATATTTAATTATAAACACTTGGCATTATTGATATGCGTATATGTCATGTCGAATGTAGTAATTGCTTTGTTTATATATGTCGATACAGTGGAACCCCGTTAAGTCGGACCCCCTATTGATTAATGAAATGATGCAACTGAACCAGAAATCGGAAATGATGGAGTGAAACTCCTAACAATAAAACTGCGTTCATAAATCTATTGCTTCTTATTTATTTTTAGATATTTAATAAAGATATATATTGTTTTAAATTTTTTAGTGTATGATATTGCTGAGGGCACACAAAACATAATAGTCAATATACATAAAATACCTATAAATAATTATTGTAAAAGGTAATGACGACAGCGGTGAAACTAAAGAGATCCTTTTTGTATACGGAATTTATTTTAACTATAAAACAAACCCACACCTGTACAGTGTAATTTTTTTTTTCACAATTTATTTATACCCTAGTTTTGTTGTTTCTTTTTTTTTTTAATTTTAAATAATACGTAATGATCTTAAGAAATAATTGAAATGTCAAACGTCAAAAGACTAGTATAATTGGTTGCCTACTCGCCAGATATCAATGCATTGATAATTTCCCTTTAGAGCTACACACTCAATATATAATGCGATTTTATTTGTTCTTAATTCTCACAGCACATGAGCGCAATCAAATATCAGGAGACGACAATAAAAATAAATACTCACAGACAACAGCGTAGTTGTAACTCTCAGTGTGTAATAATCGTAAAATCCTTCATCTAACCGCAATATTAATTGACACAGCGAGAAACGAAGAAATTCATTTCCTGTTGCTTCCACATACATATATCGGTTTGACATTTACAAAAACCGCGTGTTCGCACTGTCACTGCACAAATCATTATCGCTAACCTCAAACGGATATCGGCGTATGATTTTTTTGCGATTCCTTTAATTACGCAGTACTAATAGGTAGCAATAATACAACATATAACAATAAAACATACCATTTGGAAGTGTATGCAGCGGCAATCCTCTAAAAATCAAAGTTAGTTTTGCAACCACAAATGTGAAGAGGTATTACTGCTACCAGTACTTCAGTAGTCATGAGTTAAATTGAGTGATGAGCGTTTTGATTAGTCATAACACAGAATCAGGGGAATGCTAGGTAATCCAAGTTTATTTTTGTACTTATTATTAACTTATTATAAAAGCTTGGCGATTTTATGATGGTGCGTTTAAACCGAGGTGCTTCAAGGGTGGATATTAAGGCCATTACTATTTGTTGCTAGTGTACATAAGTCACTTTTAGAATCAATGCATCAGCGAATTTATTTGGATATAAAGAACAGTACTATAATAGTCAAGTTCGGTTGTTTAGAACCTCATGGTGTTGTATGCAAGTGAAATAGCTTATGTATATGGACTTTAGTGGTTATGAACCGGAATTAATGTGAGAGCAAGTTATGATATATAGAACAAAAAAGATATCTTAGCGCTATCAAAAACTAAATTAAATAAATTGTTTAATTAAACAGCGTTAAGCACTTACAAAGTCGTAACTTTTGAAAATAACCGATTGTTTTCAAAATCGCTATAAGCTGGCAGTATGTCTGCATGGGAATTCAACGCTCTGAAGAGATGCTAAAACGACAGTTCAAAGGCCTCTTATTGTACAACTTTATTGTACCTATATATTACACATAAATAATATGTATTATATACTAGTGCAGGTATGTAGAGCAGTCTTTCAAAGAATTAGAAAATCACGATTGCGTTTATTATTTTTTATTGCAATATAAAGCTTGAGTTTAAAGTTTACTTTTACCTCTTTCAAAAACATTGTGAGTTAATAAAATGGAAGCTAGATGTTTTTTGCAAGTAATTTAGAATTTAGTTGTACATTAAAATTTAACATAAATTTGAAGCAATTAAATAGAAGGTAAATCGAGCACTGTGAGATATACTGATAATTAACAGGAAATACCAATAAACTTCGGTCTCACAAATTCTTTAATCTTGAAAAACACAATGTACATTTCGTTAGCTAAGCTAACATCTTCAGGTGTACAAGTGTATTGTCAAATACTAAAATATTTTAGTATTTGACAATACACTTGTACACCTGAAGATGTTAGCTTAGCTAACGAAATGTACATTGTGTTTTTCAAGATTAAAGAATTTGTGAGACCGAAGTTTATTGGTATTTCCTGTTAATTATAAATTTGAAGGCTGTACCTTTAAGGGCTAGTTTCATAATAAATGTCACTTTAGTACTTTAACAAAAGCCTGTGTATTATTTATGGGAACTTTAATTTAACGTAATTTTAAAGCTTCTTGGTGCATCGTTTGTCAAATTAAATTGGCCAAAAGAAAGAGCTATTTACTACCTCTTATGACCCAATAACACAATTAACTGATAATTCAACATTTAAACTTAAATTAAAAAAAAGTTAGGGTGAGTTTAAATGTTGAATTTTGTGGTTTTGCAAAATAAGTCAAAATAAAAAAAAAACTGTGTAACTGATATTGTGTTATTGGGTCATAAGAGGTAGTAAATAGCTCTTTCTTTTGGCCAATTTAATTTGACAAACCTGTATAAAGACCACGTGGGAATATCAAATATAAAGAAGAAATAAAAAGAGAAGAGGATGTGTAAATATAAAGGGATTTTAATACACAAGGAAGGACCAATATTAAGGCGAATCTGGACGGCCTTTTAATCAGATTCTCTGTCAGTAGAGGACGCGGATTTTTTTCCGTTGCTTTTAGACATACCAATCAAAATATTTTAAATTTGATACATAGATTGTTTTAAAAATGGTATTTAAAATTGCGCCAACGTTCCATTTTTTTTAATTTTCTTTTTTTTAGTTTTTTGTTTGATTCTATTTGGCTTCCAAAAAGGAAAAATAAAAAAGTGGTCAAGGGCGACGGTTCAGCGGTACTTACTAATATTAAACTTTTTTTTTTTCATTTCTTTCTGATAGCAAATAGTGTCCGAAAGAGAGAAATGCGTTTTCTCTTTGATCTCATCCGCTGGAACAACCATAACTAGGACGGTAGCACAAGCGTCGAAGTGAGTGGTGAGTGCGCTACAGAAATGATACCGGTTCGAGTAATCAGATCTTTTCAAAAGATAAGTTAGTCTGTCATATGAACTTTAATGTATAGAGTAACACTATTTCACATGTTTTTTTTTAGAAAAATTAAAATTAAAATGCAGATTAATACGGTATTATCAGTAATTTTATTTGATTTACTAGGCTACAAAGAGAGCTATTAATTCTCAAATAAACAATTATAGCAATGATAATATAATCAGTACTATGAATCCAAAATCCAAAATCCAAAAATAATTCTAAGACGATCAATATAAATGACTATGATACTAGGTATCTAATCTAAGCAGATATAAAAGAAATTGTAATTTATAGATACATTTTACGCAGTCGAAAAAAATGCTGTGTGCATTTTATTGATATTCTGTTTCATAATACAACTGGCATGAAGGAAATTATTGAAGCGGTTTAGTATTTATAATTACTACTCGTTAATAAAAAGTAAATACATTATCTATTATTAACATTTACACATTTTATGAATTTCGCACTTATTTAAAACATAGGTAGGAAGTAGGTTGGGTTGTGTAAAATATGTAACGGAACGGGTTTTCTTGTCTGGAAACTTTTGGGGTTGGCCAACCCAAATGCAAATAAGACAAGCCAAATTCCGTTTTGCAGACAACCCCTCCTGCTCTTTTGACCGGCGAGCCACTGCTGGGAAACAAACTTTTTGTTCGGTAGCGAATGGTTTTAGTAATTTAGCCAAAGATGTTTCCCAACTGTGTTTTCCACCGTTAGTCGAAGCAGGGCCGTTAGTTAGCCTAATGATTGTCGACTTATCCTTCTCGTCGGCTTTCTCTTACCGATGATAACTTCCTCTCCAACTCCTTTCTAAGGGTTCAAACTGAACTTCTTTTAAATGGCGAAATAATAGAACGACTTATATTTTTAACAATTATATTTTGAATAATTTAAGACACTGAATAAAAAACTCACAAACTACATAATTAAATAAATTAGCAAGTGAACAAAAATGAACAAAACACAATTTTGTTTTAACGAATTTTTGTGACAATTAAGTTAAGCTAACAATCTACGAATTTAATAAAGTATCAAGCAAATGACAAAACAAAACACAACTATTTGGATGAATTTTTTTAGGCTTTTCTTAACAATGTTGATTAACTTAAATTCTAGTAATTCTTGCTTTCAGATTATTTATTAAGGGAGAGAGAGAGAGAGAGCGAACGAGTTACGGTTTTCACGTAATTGCTTTGGTTAGTTTTAAGCAGAGATTTTAAATATCTTACCAGCCGATGTGGGAAGAATAATTCTTCTCGTAATCCAAATTTTTAGGCACAAAACTTTGCACAACACTCACAATCTTTTTAAGCCAAGAAAAGGGGGTAATTTTCATGGATTTTATCACGAACAAAACACCTCTCGAGGAAAGCTTGTGCTTCCTGTTCTCGAATTTTAAGCGTATTTTGATTGCAAAAACTAAGATGAGAAGTTTTAATTTTAAGATTTAGAAACGCCCGTACGAAATTAGGGACGCGTGCTTTTACTTTAGCTATAACGAAGACCACGAATTAATTAATTGAAAACAGCTATGTTAAGGGTTTTTATAAACTTTGATTGTGACGTCATTTCGCACCGATAACTAGTTTCGCTTCTCTTTACAGGAGGGCGCAAGTATGACCGAAGGCGTTATTTTTCTGACTTTCAAACGTCCTTCTTGAGAGGACCGCGGGAATTGCTGACAGCATTTGTAACATACAATAGACAAAGTAGTAGATAAAATACAAATTAATACCATATTATCTCAACTACGCGACACTTTAAACAAAAATAGATTATTATTTCCTATGGAGCAGACGCTACTCAGCAAATGCCACGGTACCTATCAACTACGCATTAATAAAATGAATTTAAATTCTCGCATTATACAGGTGGAATTTCGAATTCTTACAAATACACAAAAAGACACTACTGAAAGCAAAATTGAATATTCTTATATTTATGCCTCACGTGATTCCATAGCAGACCATCTGTACGTGGATACGTCTTCAAAACAAACATCGGTCTGTGCGTTAGGTTACCATAGAAGCCGGCGGCCTGTCAGCATTTGATGGAAAAAAGAAAAATAAATATTTCTGTTTTGGGCGTTATTATTAGTCCAAATTCAAAAATGAAAAAAAGTTTTGTCTTTAAGAAATTGGTGTTCAAATGCGCCGCTGGCGCTGAGCCGATTTTAGAAATTGTTTTTAATAACAAACTTATAACATTTAAAAATTTAAATACATCGAAAATAAAAAAATCAAAACATTGGCGCAATTTCAAACATTATTTTAAGACAAATACAGTTTACAATTTAAAAATCGGTCGTATCGTTTTCCCAAAAGGCGCGGAATACTTTTCCGATATATTTATCTCTGTCGCACACGTGGACGTCCAGACTCTTCTTAACCAAATTAAACATATATGTTTCCAAAACACTAAGCAGTATTTATTCCGCTATAAAAACTGTTCTAAGATAAAGCCGAGAAGTTGGTTAAATATATTTTTGGGATTTTATGTGGCGATTGTAGTAGTGAGATCAGAAAAAAAACAATTGAGCATCGCGTTTTAATCATTTTTTTTTTTTTAATAAAAACGCCTATTCCACCGCAGTTTGATTGAAAATTTAATTGTGAACAAAAAAGTTTTAATACAACACTATGAAAAAATAAAGAAGTTATAAGTTTGTATATAATAATTTATGCATTTTAAATAATTTTCGGATTCGAAATCGGGTATTATCTGAGACCGAGCTTTACCCGAAAACTTTCACGCCATTTGGTTCTAGAAGCGTTTTTGAGTAGGTGCTCTTAGGACCGACTTACACATATTTGAATTTATGAGTTTTGTAGCTTAATCATGTGGGAATTTTGCCGAATTGTCGAATTTAATGCTACAAATATTTCTAGACTATATAGAAGGCTTAATTCAATCTAGGTCAATTAAAATCTAATTTCATTATTAAACTTGCAGTTTGCTGGTTTTGATTTTTGAAACGCATATAAACACCGCTATTTGTGTCTGCCATATGCGCTCAATCTCCTTAAAAAAATAAAGGGCAGATAACAGGCAGTTCGGTGAAGACAATAAGGGTAACTATTGCTATTCTTCAAAATCTATCTTTTGCGATAACGGGTATTACGTGAAATCAGGTATGTATTACCCGAAACTAAGCTTTATAGGTTAGTTTGATGTTTCTTGTGATTGCCTTTGTTCAACGAACTTCTTTTTTATTTCCCGTTTCGATTTTCATCCTGTTTTGTTCTATATTCCCCATTCTAAAAGCCAATGGTGAACTTTGTGAAATTAAAAGACCTTTTGTGTATTTAGACGAAAGCTAAAGATATGAAAAATGTACAGTTTCGAAGTATTAGAAAGGTCCCGACAAATATGGAGTTTCCAGAAAATATGGGGCAGGCCAAAGATGGATGAATGTTCAGGTAATATTATTCGGAATGGTTTACTTTTATTTAAATCGAAAACCAAAAGTAGAAAATGCGTAAAATTTGGGCACACTGATAAAAAAATTTGTGTGAATTTACCATGCTGATCGTTGGTTATTTGGCGCCATGATGAATCATGTAAATACACGTACAAAACGTAAGTTGACAATGTGATGTATAAGTACCTACTTTTTATGTATAAAACTAGTTATTTGCTAAATGTATGTTTACATTTTAACGAATTTCCCGTTTAGTAAATAATTAGTATTACATGCAAAAAGTACTTATGCATCATATTGTCAACTAAAATTTTGTACGTGTATTTACATGATTCATCATGGCGTCAAGTAAATATCAAACTTGAATTAAAACCATAAATTTTTTCTCGACTTTCAAAACCGTCGCGCTACTTGACCGGCCATATTGAATTGGTTGGACTATAGCAGTATACATCAAGGTATTTCATTTGTAAGTATTTGTATTGGGCTTTTGGTTTTGGTTTTAATTTTCTTCAATTATTCCAGCTTGAGAAAGGAAGCTTAAATGTATCTACAATCTTAGTGTTTTGCCTATATAAATAAATATTAATCCTACGGTAGCTGCTATTATTTTTCTTTGGGTATCATAGTTTTGAGCGCACACATGAACATCCTACATTACATTGGGTAAAATATATTTCGTTGCGTTAAGAGTAACACATCTTTTTTCTCCGTGAACAATCAATAAATTTCCTGTAAAATATAATAAGGGTTATCCCTTACTCCTTCCCTATTGATTTTATATAAGTATTGCTGTGGACGGACACCCAGTTTTTGCGAGTGTATTTTTTTTAAGTTGCATAGATTTTGTCATGTTTACTCCGTTCAGCCTTTGTCAATGTTTCGAGAGAATTTTCACAGATGTAGATTTTATTTTTATATAAGATTTAGTTAATGAGTTAATTGTTTAATTTATTTATTTAAGTTTTTTTTTAATTTCAGTCAATTTAGATGTCTTTTATTTACTCTTGTATGTTAGCGCCTTTTCTTCTAAATGTTGGCGTGTTGTTTGTGCAGCAGCGTTGTACGTAGTCGAGAGTAGGATTTTTGTTACAAAAACTACTGGTGAATTGTATGAGGGAGTTCCTTGGTTGACTGTCAGCGTGAGTACATGTATTTCTAATTTGTTTGCTGCCATTTTGTTAATACTTTTGATTTAGAGATTTGATTCACGTTAATTGAATATATTTCGTCCATCAAGGAATTCGCATAATAATAATTGTTATTATATTGGTTTGTGCACACTATAGGTGTACGATCTTTTATTATTCTTGTGCAGGAAGATAAAATTTTAGTTGTAATTTTTTTTATTATGTTTTAATGAATTAATTTTTCCGTTTTCATTTTTCTGTTTCATTTTAATTATCTATCACCTCGGTTTTGGCGAGTAGAAGCTTAGTGATGGCATTTGAATTTTTCTTTTGTTATTTGGTAACATTTGCCCACGCTTAATTTAGTTTGTTTTAATTTGAAACCACGTGGATTGTTTTGAAAAAAAAGAATTATCTTCCTGAACTAATCAATCTTTTGCTTTGATATAGGAAATAGCATTGTCCTATTGTAATTTAGAATCACGTGCAGTTTTAAGTTTAGGCCACAACCCTCTGTTCACGGTTTTTTTTTTCTGTAAATTTTGTAATTAATTTTTTTTTCTTTTTTTTTTATAATAAATTTTTGATTGTTAATTAACGTTGTTGATTTAAAATTCTGTTCTTTTATTTTAAATTAAAACTTTTCAATTTTTGGGGTATTAAAAGAAAGTCAGATTTCATTCACCCACATTCTACTTTTCGTGATTAGATTCAAGTTTTAATTTGCGAGGGTAACTCTGAGTTACTTTGCATTGTTCTTTTGCGCCCTTTTTAAAATTTTATCCGTTGAGCTAACTAATTAAATTTTTCGTTTTTGAAAATTCATTTTACATTTTCAATTCAATCAGTACACAGCAGTATATTATATTTATATATAATCAATGTCTTTGGTGAATGCTGGGAGATAACGAAAGTCGTTCCATGGGCGCATTTAAGAATAACTGATAGCTGACCGATTTACAGTAGACTCCCGATTGTGTGAACTAATCATATTTCACATATTTCAGCATTTCACAAATAATTCATATGGTCGCGAGTCTACTGTTTGATATTTTTGTTATTAACAATCATAGAGAAATTATTTCACATTTCAATTGTTATAGAATCCATGTAGTACTTAGAATAGGTAGCCTCGTGTAGTACACTTCTCACAGGAAAAATCGGGACACCAGCAATTCTGAATTTTTTAATTTCTTGATTGTAAATGCAACTTTCGGAGGACGTATTCACTTCATAGCCATAAATCACTTACTTATGTATATTACTGCGATCAAAGGTAACGACTAGAAATTTAAACAGAACAATAAATATATACAGAGAAAAAGGTTTAGGTATAGAATAAACAAATCGGAGTTTCGGTGGCGGCGTTTCCTTTAGAAATACCAATGAAAAAAAATACATAACAACAAAAAGAACTCTTGAATAGATGGCTTCATTTAGAAATATATATGTATTTAACTTGTTTGATGTTATGTAGAGATAATTCTTTTTTAAGAAAACATGTGGTGATGGGATTTTATTATTTAAAATTATGTTACTCGTTAGTGCTGCTTTGATATTAGTTAATTACTTGGATTTATGCTCGCGAGTATTAGTTTAGCAATAGATAATATGTCAGTCAGCCTCCTCAGTTTTGGGATAATGTGATTTTCACAGATTATTGATGTATTAATTACTATTGATTAATATTCTTAAATATTGTATTACTATAAAGTTTTCTTCTATCTATAAAAAATTATCAAAACCCGGTTTAAGATTATTTATAAAATTCTTAAATAAAGCGATTAAGTTCGCAAAGAAATTATTTATTTTATGAACCCTCCGTTTATTGTATTTTCAGGAAATATATCTTAGCTATCGCCTGTGTAATCTGACGTTGTTGATCTATTTTCTTGAAATATTTTAAATTCTTTATGTAGCACAGGTTTATTAACAATTATTTGAATATTGGAGTTATAATACATTACAAACATTGTAAGGAAGCATATTGTTTGTCAATCTCAGTTAGTGCTAAAATATTTATTGTTGAATTTGATACATTTAATACTTTTTCGTTGCTACTACCCGAAGCTGTGTTACAGACCAAACGTGTTAGCTTATATTTCAATAAAATAGAACGACATTGGATTACACAGGCGATAGTTAAGATATATTTCTTGAAAATACAATAAACGGAGGGTTAATAAAATAAATAATTTCTTTGCGAAATTAATTGCTTTAAAAAATTTGTAAATAATCTTAAACTGTTTTTGGTAATTTTTTAATACATAGAAAAATATTTTGCAGTAATACAATATTTAAGAATACTAAACAACAACAATAATGAATACATCAATACTAGTGTAATTAATCAAAGTGAAAATCTCATTGTTCAAAAACTCAGGAGGCTGATTGACATATTATCTATTGCTAAAGTAT